>WWET01000019.1:1109954-1120085 GCA_011038615.1 Limnodynastes dumerilii
TCTGTCTGTCTGTCTGTCTGTCTGTCTGTCTCTCTCTCTCTCTCTCTCTCTCTCTCTCTCTCTCTCTCTCTCTCGGAAATTCCAGGTGATTGGATCTTCTCCTGTAGATACTAGATATACCACACTTCCACAAACAGATCGTAATATTTCATTAATGATCATGTTACTCTTTTGAGGAAGTGGCGGACTTGATTGTATGATTATATTGTGGAAAGATTTCATCATTTTCCACTTCCCTCTTTCAGTCTGAGCCATATTTCACTCCTGAATGTGTAGGTTCCTATTGTAGAGAGCAGGAGTGTGGCCTATTAGGGAACACTGGCTTTTGTCCAAGACAAACAGTAATGTTAAAGTGTATGAGAATTACTAAGTTCACTGACCTTCTCTCTATTACATTAGCACAGCAAAATACTACACACAAACCACAGGATTATTCTGGATTACACAAAATGTTACTGATTCAAATGACTTTTGTTTCTAATAAATTGTTGTATTTCATTATTATCCTCTTCTTTTTTTAGATTTACTGCC
Source organism: Limnodynastes dumerilii (assembly GCA_011038615.1). NCBI lineage: Eukaryota > Metazoa > Chordata > Amphibia > Anura > Limnodynastidae > Limnodynastes > Limnodynastes dumerilii. The sequence goes on from WWET01000019.1 coordinate 1,110,486, forward strand.
CATCATTTAATCTAATTAGTTGAGTACAATAAAGGTGTGTACATGCAGGGGAGATGGCACTATAGAACTCTCTAAAGAATTAAGGTGTAGGTCAGGGTTTCCGACTCTCCACGGCCTCAAGTCCTGCCCCCCTGCCTAGCAACACTAGTATACTAGCGTTGCTAGGGCCAGGGAGCGACTTGATGACGTAATTTGCGCCATCAAGCCCCACACCGATCCCTATTTCAGCTAAAACTGGGTAAGAATGAGTCAGGGGGCGGGGCTTAAGGACACGATTTGCATAAATCATGACATTAAGCCCCACCCCTCGCCGGCATCTCTAGCTTCCCTCCGGAAAAAGTCGGCAACTCAGGTGTAGGTGAACCATAGAGAAACCATAGCAGATACTTGCAGGGTTTTTTTGAGGGTGATGTCCTGCAGCAGTGTTGGCTAACCTGTGGTACTCCAGGTGTTGTGAAACTACAATTCCCAGCATGCTTTGTCAGGTATCCGCTATGCTTTTGCATACTTACGCTAGCGTATTTACTATGCACTCCCCTTGTTACTCTCCTCGGTCGGACGTAGTTTAGCCGTGTTACGCTTTCTAAACCCTACCTTAACTTTTCCAGGCTTAAATCCTGTCGGCCATAATGACTGTACTTACGCACCTAAGCACGCCTCCCCGGCTAATCTAAATCCCTCCCTCTTCCCACTTCTAACCAAACACACCCCGAGGTGGCATTAGCCTCATTCTAACTGAACTACTAACTGGCACGTAGACTGTGTAAATGTATTACTGCGCATGTGGAGTAGTTACATTCGGCAGTTTGGAGCCGGAGCTCTTAGGTGTGAATAGGGTCCTGTGACTGAAGCTTCTTTGTAATCTTGGAGACTGTTGACACAATTGTGTTTCGGGTCTGGGAGAAGCCTGAAAGGTCATTATGAATGGAAGCTGCCTCTGGTACATTTCATTTTCTATCAGGCATGCCAATCACAGGCCTAGGGAAGCCACTTGGTGGGAGTGCAGCCTGATGAAGAGGGGTACTAACAGGGCCGGTGCTAAGGTGTTTAACTTTAATTTTGCGCCCTTCTGTTTAACAATTTGAAATTGACACCAGTGACCATCCTAGATTATAGTAAGCGTCATCATACAACACAATTGTAACCACAATAAAACAAAGCAAATCATAGTCACCACTATACAATAGTGTCCTAGTCTCCACTATACATATATATCCCCCATCCTGTCTCTCCAGCACCCAGTATCCCCATCATGTGTATTCAGAACCCAGCATCCGCCATCATGTGTATCCAGCTCCCAGTATCCCCAGCATGTGTATCCAGTACAAGACATGGTATAGCATCATATCCTATGGTAAGCAATACAGACATGGTATAGCATCATATCCTATGGTAAGCAATACAGACATGGTATAGCATCATATCCTATGGTAAGCAATACAGACATGGTATACCTCACATCCTATGGTAAGCAATACAGACATGGTATACCTCACATCCTATGGTAAGCAATACAGACATAGTATACATCATATGGTAAGCTGCAGATTCAGCACTATCATGGAGTGAGATTGCTAAAAATGTTAGAGCTGCTAATTCACAGGATGTGATGGTATACCATGTCTGTATTGCTTAAGGAACACGTCCATTAAGACTCCAGCCTTAATGTCGGAATTGAATTGCTTTTTGACGTTTGAACGGTAAAGTTTTAAAGGTTTCTATGTTTTGTGTCAATGCAAAACCTTAATCAGACATGTTAAACCGCAAGGTTTTTGTCTATGGAATATATATATATATATCTATATCCCATCCTGTCTCTCCAGCACCCAGTATCCCCCATCATCTGTATTTAGCACCCAATATCCCCATCATGTGTATCCAGCACCCAGTATCTGCCATCATGTGTATCCAGCACCCGTATCCCCCATCATGTGCATCCAGCACCTATTATCCCCCGGCATGTCTCTCCAGCTCCCAGTGCCCCCCATCATGTGTAACTAGCACCCCCCATCATTTGTATCCATGTGAACCATGGTTCCCACACCTTTTGGTAAGAAGGGACGGTATTGTGAAGCAAACTAGTGAGAAACTCCATAGAAGAAATATACCACATCCTATTAGTGATTGCCACCACTGAGAGAGCTGCCACTTTTTTTCCAGTCGCACGCAATTTGGAGTTTGGTTGCGGTGCAAATGTGAGTGAGGAGTTTTCTTGCCAGTTTGGAGTAAAATGTAGGTGGTTTACAGAGAAGAAGCACCAAGGGGTCTGCAGCTAAGTTGAAATGAAGTACGTTAGAAGCTAATTCACAGATTTTTGACCATTAGTGTTTTATCTGGGGACAATCCCACCAAATATGAAGGTATGAGCCTCTGAAACCACACAGTCTCCAACATTGATCTGAAGATTGAGGAAATAAGTGATTCACCTTTGAAGGGGATAAATACCATCTAGTATAAACTTTAAAGGCATTTTCGCGGATAGATGTATTAATACCTTTGCTGTGTTTTGTCGAATATTTGACCATCCCTCTTCGCCAATGCGGACATCCAGGTCTCGCTCCCACGCCAGCTCAAAGGACTCCAAGGGAGGAGATAAGGGGGATACAACATTAGAGTATAGCATAACTTTAACACATTTTTACATCTGTAACACAACTTTTACATCTGGAAAATAAAATGCAGAAACGTTGGGAGGCTGGACACACATGATGTGGAATACTGGGGAGGCTGCAGACACATGATGCAAGATACTGGGGAGGCTGGAGACACATGCATGGGGGCTACAGGGGAGGCTGCAGACACATGATGGAGGATACTGGGGAGGCTGCAGACACATGATGTGAGATACTGGGGAGGCTGGAGACACATGAATGGGGACTACTGGGGAGACTGCAGACACATGATGGGGGCTACTGGCTAACATAGTGAATATTAGTTATAAAAAAAAAAGTTATTCGTTGCGATGTTAAATTGATCAAATTAAAACTGCTTTTTTTTTGTATATTTTGCTTATGAGTGTGTCGTGGAATTCTGGGAAGGGTTCACAGTAGGTATGCAGGGGGGCGAGAAAAGGTTGAGGAGCACAGGTGTATAGGAGCAGAGTCTAAATAGAAGACAACAACTTGCTGAAGTATTCATTTTATTTGATGTCAAACAAACAAATAAATAATAAATAAATTATTATTATTATTATTATTATTATAACAAATATCCTGTTTTCAAGAGAGATTATAGATCACTATAATGTGGCAATTAACAAAATAATAGCAACAATAACAATATAACTTATAAAGGCCAGCTCTGAAAACTGATCCGTGCAAAACAAAATGTTAAATAAATAATACATTTCAAGGTTACAGAGGAATGTGAAGAAATCATGTTACTTCAGGTTTACCAGAGATGGTAGGAACTTCTGGTAGTAAAAGTCTATGGGCAAAAAGGAAAAGTGGAGATGTTGCCCATAGCAACCAATCAGATTTTAGCTGACCTTCTCTAGTATGTAATAGGAAAGTGAGAGCTAGAATCTGATTGGTTGCTATGGGCAACATCATTACTACTTTTCCTTTTCTGCAATTTAGTAAACCTAGCCATTTAAATTTAAATGAAAATGGTCTCTTGCATTGTGTTCAAACACTGAGCCTAAAAGATAATAGGCTGCTTAAACTCCACTGCTTATCGGTTAGTCTAGCTTACAATTAGATAGAAAATATAGGTCCTTATTAGAGGATATAAGATTTAAAAGGCTCACAACATTGGCCAGCTGTTCTAGGGGTTAAATTGTATGGTGAATTCTTTTACACAACCCAGTTGTTGGGCCTAAAGCTCACACCAGATAATCAAGCACCAAACAGCCTCAGATCAGCTAACGCCGTGTGCCTATTAAAATAGGATATGTTAAAGAGGGGTGTGATTGGCTGCCAAGAAGAGCCCTTTAACACCCATTTTCGACAGTGCATTTGTGACCTTTTGTGACCTCCCACGATGCTTCTGCCTCGTCAAAAAGACGGAATCGACATTCCCCAGCAAGAATCCGTAGCGCCGACTGGTGAGTATTTTTTTCCAACCCTAACCCTTTACCTAATCCTTATCCTAGCCCTCCCCTTCTATTACTCTAACCCTGCCATTCCCGCAGCCTAACCCTAACCTTCCCCTTCTCCGATCCATCCCCTCCCCACAGCTAAACCCTAAGTCTCCCCTTCTTAAATCCATCTCCTCCCTGCAGCCTAACCCTAAGTCTCCCCTTCTCCGATCCATCCTCTTTTGCAGCCTAACCCATAAGCTGGGCATTCACTAGGACAATTATCGGTCCCAGCAAGGGGTGAGCCGATAAACAGGATGATTTCCCGCTAGGGAATTGTCGCGTTATCAGCACCATACACCTCCTCTGCTGGGACCGATAATCCAACAGAAGAGGGGGGGCCAGGGCTAGTACTGTGCTGCTCTGACAGCTGTGAAGGTATACTTTAAAGCTGTCAGAGCAGTATAGCACATAGATATACAGCAGCGGCTATTGCAGGCAGTAATACAGACAGGGATCAGCCGAGCCTCACTTCACACAGCGTGTTTTCGGCTGATCCCTGTCTGTCTACTCCCTGCAATAGCCGCTGCTGTATATCTATGTACTATACTGCTCTGATAGCTTTCAAGTATACTCCCTGCAATAGCCGCTGCTGTATATCTATGTACTATACTGCTCTGATGGCTTTAAAGTATATCTTCACAGCTGTCAGAGCAGCTTTGTACATAGACATATAGCAGCAGCTGCAGCTTTGAAGAATAGGGAGCCATTCAGCTTGCTGATTGGCTCCCTTAAAATATCGGGAGCTTGATCCTGGCCATTAACTACAGTGATAATTTGCCCGATCACCCGATAATTGTGTGATTGGGCAGATAATGGCTCTAGTGTATGGCCAGCTTCAGTCTCCCCTTCTAGGCTCCCCCCCTCCCCGCAGCCTAACCCTAAGTCTCCCCTACTCCAATCCATCCCCTCCCCGCAGCCTACGTACACTCACATGTTGGGAACCGTCGTAAACGTTGGTTGCTGTGGCGTGACTTTCGCGAAGGTGACATTTTTTTTAAATAGACACTGCCGACAATTAGCTTGAAATGGCACAAGGACCCATAAAAGAGAATACTATAAAGGGTCATTTTTTTAACATAATTATTCATTCCTAAATAAAACTCATGGCAATCCATCCCCTGAGAACACACTCCTGTATATCAGTAAGACTCCTAATTAAATGGGGCTCCTCTAATAGTGTCCCATCTATTAAGCCTAAACATGAAACCTAAAAACAAATCCATAATAGATATCTAAACAGAGATTGGATGGGTTGGGGAACAACTGTCCCAGCTTATGTGTGTTCCCATATTATTCTTCCTGGACCACTTGATTTTATTATTATTATTATTATTATTATTATTATTATTACTATTATTATTATTATTATTATTATTATTTTTCATATTACAAAAAAAACATGGAACACTCACATTTATCAATCGGTGCAAAATAAATAAATAAATATTAAAACTTTTTGGTTTTTCAAAAGTGCAAGAACAAAGCATCAAGATCTCTCCTAACATCACATATATATATTTTACATTAAATCTTTTCCTTCTTCTTCTTCTTTTTCTTCGACTTGTTATGCTTCTTCTTTGATCCTGTTTCAATCCTGGGAAATAATAGAAGACTATGTATAACAAGCTGCATTCGCGGCATACAATAATTCCCCTCCCCCCACCCAAAAACATGAGTAATATTAATGGATAATTTGTCCCTATTTTCCGTATATTTAATAAAGGTAATAGCCGATTATTATGTCTTTCATGATGTTGGACTTTGAAATTCTTTTCCATAGCACATTTTATTTACACAATTTAAATGCCCTGATTGAATATTCTGGTAGGCAGGGCTGCTGTCATAAAATGTGTGGCCCGGGACAAGACTGTGGGCCCCGCCTCCTATGTGACATTATTGGTGATGTCATATAGGGGCGGGGCACCGCAGACCTGCTTTAACAGCGGGGCGGTGCTCAGAAAAGTTCTTCCCTGCGCATTGCCTCGTTACTCGGTGGGCTCCCATCAGCTCAGGCTCGTGACAATAGTCACGGCTGTCATAGCCCTGAGGGCGGCCATGCTGGTAGGTTTCATATAACATATTATTATGATTTACCATAGTCTAAGGTCATTCGTTTCTAACATTATAGTTTCTGCAGAGATCGGCATTAGGTTTCTATTCAACAATGTTGTCAACGTAAACCTTCTTTTTTTTGCGCATGTGCGGCTTCTGTGCGCAAAAATAAAGAAGGCTCAATTGGTGACATGGCTAGAGAAGATCAAATGGGATCTCTAGAACATAGTTCTAACTATGCTGGGAAGGTGTCCATTGGTGGGGCAGGTCTGGGAAATCCCTTAAGGGAATGGGGGAATTTTTGTCATCGGATCAACGCTACGAGCGCAGCAGGGCCCTGATTCACAATAAGGGTCATAAGGGGACTTACGCAAGTCTATTGTGTAAGTCCCCTTGACATGTAACATCGGCGCATGTGCACGCCAGATCTTGCGTGTCGGAGCTAAGTAAAAGGGGCGGGGTTAGGCATGCTAATTAAGTGCCGGGGGAGGAGAGCAGCAGTACCACACGGATCTGTGCATGAGAAAATTCATCCGGAGAAGTTAAGGTAGGGTTCTGATCCGAAAGAGGGGAGTGCCAGGGACGTGCAATCCCCTCTTCCGCGCTTCCTTACAGATCTCCATGCGCACGTAAGTCGCACGAAGATCTGAATCTGGTCGCTGGATTGGAATTCTGAATCCGGTCCATAGCTTGTGATCTCTCTAATATTATCTGCTGTTATTTAGTCTAGTTTGTAAATTATTAGGCATTTTTAAATTGCATTTAATTGGCCCAATTTGCTCTATGGATGAATGGTTTTCTAAGCAGTATAATCCCCACTGTCCAGTCTGGTACTCAGGAATCCTCTTACCTACTTGTAACAAGACCAGTCACTCCAAGATGAGTTATAGTACATGTCTCTTGCTTGGACGCAAAAACTGGATATTTCTTTGTGATGCAGAGTAAGATCTGTTCTCTCCACATGCTGATGTTGCTAACAACAGAAATAAATGGTATATTATAGTTTATTGGTTCAGAAAATAATGATTTCCTCCTAGGACTCCTAAACAGAAATATAGTAGTAGTTAAACAACAACTTTCTTTTTTTTGTTGCAACTCCAGCCATCCTATCAGCATGCTGCAAGTCATTCACTGTACCCTGATTGGTGGATATCCCCAGCCACCCACCAATCAGCATGCTGACAGTCATTCACTATCTTGCTGCTGGCTGGGTGGTGTGTAAGAGAATGCAGCCTGGCCACTCTGATTGGGTATAATCCTCAATAAGAGCAGCTGGGGAGCATTTTTCTTTGCCTGTCTCTCAGCCAACACAGAGCACATGGAATATGCAGCCCCAGGAAGCTCTGGAAGCAACAGCCCCAGGGGCATTTGCCCCCTGGCCCAACCCGCCCCTGGAGGACACATGCCCCCCTGACTCCTAGTTTAGGCAGCTGAAGATTAAGGGTTGCCAAACACTATAACACTATATCAAAGAGGAGATGAAGACTTGTGTTGCAATTGTACACCAGTGGCATAACTACCAAGGATGCAAGAGGTCTGGCTGCTACAGAGCCCAGAGAAGGGGGAGGTCTGTGTCTGCCACCCTTCCTCCCCTGCACCCACATCAGCAGTCTGTCCTAGGCTGGCACCACTCAGCACTTTGAGCACTGTTTAAAGCTTCCAGCTTCCAACAAGACCACAATCCAGTCATGCTCCACCCCAGCTCTGCGTAGCCACGCCCCTGGTCCTGCCAAGCAGCACCCTGGCCCCACCCCTACAGGCTTGGGCCACACCCTCTTGCCAACTGCAGCCCCTGTACACTGATAAATTGGATTACCTCTAATAGATCTTTGTTGTCATTTAAGACATTGATGTTAAAGATAAGTGGGAAAAATGAGTGAATATTGCACCAGGTCTTCGGATACTTCCAGTGTAAGACGTGAGAGACGTGTTGGCGGTTCTTGGTCTTGTTGATTATCAGCTCTTGTGGTGGGTCAGGCTTGACTATAAGGTAAAATGAAGAAAAAAAATGCCCCAAATAATTGTGAATAAATAATGAAATCAGAGATATGAATACATTTGATTTAAAATTTCGTGCTGTCTTTCAGACCGCATTTATGCAATCTACGTAAGGAAAAGATAACTTAAAAAATGTACTACGCATGCGCAGTAGTAAAAAACGCTAAACACCGGATCTATATGTTATTCGTCCGGTAGTCTGCATGCGGCCCATAAATGACAAAGAATCTCTTCTTCATATCATGGTATGTATTTCATGCGGGCCATAACCAAAATCGACTCAAGGACTGATAGTGAGTGTGGTACACCTGTACGATAGTCTATATTTCGAAAGCCTATTGTACTACAGCTCTTGGAGTCGTGAAGAGTAATTCTCCGAAAGGTAAGTGTTTAACCTAACCCTTCCCTTAACCCTTTCCTAACCCAAACCCTCCCTGCCCCACACACGGGGCCGTATTCAGAGATCCGTTTCTAACGAAAGTTCCGTACGTATTTTTAGGATCGGATCGATTTTGCATCAACTGCGCATGCGTAGTAATAGTGATACGCCGCCTACGTTGAGGATAAGGCTGGAAATGCCTAAGGGACGGACTTGTGAATCAGGCGGAGAAAACTCCGACCCTAAGTGCTGCGAAATATACGCAACTAAGGATTGGCATAGAAATGGGCGGGGGGAGGGGCGGAATTCAAATGATGGAATGATGAAAGCTTACAGATTTAGGGCCGTAAATATCCGCAACTATGGCACATAAGGTCGGAAGTGAGTGCGGTTTGTTAGGGCAAGTCAATGCAGGTCTAACTTTCCGTCCAATCGGAAAAAGCAAGGGGAGTGACATGATTTTTTTGGTTGGTGTAACCTGCTCCGACCTGCTCCGTCCATGCGTATATTTGCGGCCCGATCGCACGACGGAAGTCTGAATACGGTCCACTAACTCTAACCTTCCCCTTAAGCCCTAACCTTCTACCTGCCACAGTTGCTGCAGCATAACCCTAATCTACCTGCCACCACCGCTGCAGCCTGTAGCTAGTGGGAAAAAGGAAACAGGTTCCTGTTCCCAATAGCAAATTTCTGTTTTCAAAGCTTTTCCAACAATGATATGGTAAGAGCCCAAATAATGATACTCACTTAGATCTCTGAACACAAAGGACAATGTGTGGTTCTCGTACAGGTATTTCTTTGGCCGAATGACATGTAGGATGGCTGTTATGTTGAGCTCCTCTTCTGCGTAATAACATGACTGAGTATCCTGGCAGGTCACCGTGTATTTCGAATGCTCTCTCTTTGGCTCATTGCAATCTATGCTGTTGCTTCTGTTTCTGTTTATTTTCATTGGGTGATAGCATAAATCAGACAAACATTGGGTGAAGACACGTCCAATCCCATGTAGAGTCATAGGGCCTGATCCAGAGCTACGAAATTTTCGCACGACGGGCGAATGCGTACGTTCGTCCGTGCCTATAAACAACAA
>WWET01000019.1:1132914-1147796 GCA_011038615.1 Limnodynastes dumerilii
TACTAGCGACGGCGGCCGTAGCTCTGGATCAGGCCCAAGGACACTACCATAAAACTTCTAAACCGTCCTTATTAACCCTCCTTTGGGAATGTTGCCAGGACAGAACTCTGGATCCAATCAGAAAACGGAACTTTTTCATAAATCTGGATCCGATTTGGAACATTTTTCTCTGTCTGTTTCCCTTAGGCTTCCATTAACGGACCCACAGGGTCATGAGACTTACATGGTACCCACATTCCCATGATGCACTATGGAATAAGCAGACAAACTTTGGAAATCCCTGTCTTCAATGTATAAACAATGTACAAACATTCCCTTCTCTCCATCCTGTCTTTATATGATGTACAGTGGGATTGTGAAGATATTCATGTTTTTGGAGACAGAGCTCAGTGGAAAATGCTTTTAGTAAAGTTACATAGGATACAGATCTACAACATTGATATGTAATCTTTTGTTTATAGTGGCAAAATATTCCTAAACACGCCCAGTATTTTCTCTATTGTGGCATACTCAGGATTGCCGACTCTCCCAGAATATCCGGGAAACCTCTGAAATTTGGACAGTTCTTCCGGTATCCCAGGAGAGCCGGCAAATCTCCCGGAGAGGGCTTGAGGCCGTGGTTTCAAGTAAAATGGGATCTCCTGGAGGGAAGTAATGAAAAGACGTCAATCCTGGGCATACTCCCAAACCAAGCAATGACATATTGGGCCAGATCCAGAACTACGTCCGTCTTCCATAGACGGACGTAATTCAAAAAACAGTAGCTACTGCACATGCGTAGTAGCTATTGTACGTAATCTGCGTATCGTTTTGATACGTAGTTTGCGTATATGCGGTCTAAAAGACTGCATATACGCAATCTACGTATCAAAACAATACGCAGATTACGTACAATAGCTACTACGCATGCGCAGTAGCTACTGTTTATTGAACTACGTCTGTCTATGGAAGACGGACGTAGTTCTGGATCCAGCCCATTGTCACACTCCAGGTGCTATGAAACTACAACTCCCAGTGCTGCCACCATCAGTCCCCATGTGATGTCCCCGTGTGATGTCCCTATGTGTAGGTGGCGGTGCAACTCAGACCTTCAGAAGCAAATTACAGAGGGCTTGGCAGGCTGCACTACAAAATGCCTATGTGCAGGGAGGAATTGGTGATATACAGTGAGTATATCGCTGGTTCCTACTAGTATCTTTATACCTATCCACAAGTGTTCCAGGCTGAAAGAGAGGGGAGCATGAGACTCCCGGGAACCCCCTCTGTCAAGGCCCGGGACACCAGTACAGGCTGTCTCCCATAGATGGCAGCCCTAACAAATCCCATAGGACCGTATTGACAGATCTGGGTGTGTTTGGTGCGGACAGATTTGAACCTAACTCACTCTTCCAGCCCTAACCTGCCCCTCGTTTTTAGGTAGCTTATGGGCCTGATCCAGACCTACGATGTAGCGCTGAGTGTACTAACGCTTTGCTATCGCTTACGCCGGCTGAAGTCTACCCTAACTTCAGCCAGCGTAATCGAGGGTTACTACGCTGGGATGACGGCATTAGTACGATAACGCCGCCCTCCCAACCTCATTACCCTCCCCCCGTCTCCCTACACCAACTAGAGCGTAGTAACGCTTGGTGGACGCCCCCTCCAGTGTTACTACGCTGGTGCTACGGACGCCCGATCCACAATCGGGCGTTGCCGTAGTTACGCCGGGCAACATCTGCCCGGCACATGCGTAGATCAGCTTTTCAGCCGATCTTACGCTTACGCTCGCCGTAGTTACTACGTCAGGCGTAACTCTGGATCAGCCCCTATGGCACTTACGAGTGCTATAAGGCTACCTTACTATCCGTGCAATGGGGCAGATCCAGAACAACGCTTCTGTGCGAATTAACGCATGGCGTACACATTAAATCGTGATTTTGTATGTGCTGCGCATGTGCACGACAGATAATACGCTACCTAACGTAACGTAACTGTGAGCGTATGGTTCATTTACGTATTTGCTGTGTAAATTCGTACGTGTGGGCGTGCCAATTTTACGCGTGCCAAAACTATGTCTAAAATACGCGATGTAGGCGGGGGTTTTCATGTAGAGTGTACAGTATGGGCGTGCTTAGCTGCGTAAATCTGTGTTGCCCATACGTACAAGTTCGGACGATAGCGGTTACGCGGTCAAAAGTTAAGATAGGGTTTGGAAAGCGGAACTCAGTCAAAATACGTACATTCAAGGGGTGTGCCAAGGGGAGTGTATAGAAGGTACGCACGCGAAAATACGCTACGCAAGTAAACAGATTGCAAGCGGAGTTCTGGATCTACCCCAATGTCCGCACAAACATTGCCTCTTCCCTCCTCCCCCTCCTAATCTAAATCCCTCCCCCATGACGCCGCCTCTTTTTACTTAAAAAACAATGTGCGGTCTTTAAAATTACTGCGCATGCGTAGTAGGTCCTTTACTAAGGATTCGCACCTTATAAGAGTCTGCTTCTTAGGTGTGAATATGGGCCATAATGTTTTTCCATGTATCAGCTTTGCTTATAATATTAGAGCATGCTGGGGGTTGTAGTTTCACAACACCTGGGGTGCCAAAGGTCGATTGTGCATTTCCTAAAAATTTCTGATGTATTTAATGGTTATTAATCGTGTTTGTGACAGGAAATACCAAATACTTGCAGACAATGACTGGGATGAGTTGTGTGGGAAATCACAGACAATCCATCAAACTTTATAGAATATGTAGTACTGACATTTTCAAAATTCCTGCTCAGAGAGTACAGTTACTTAGCACACAATAGGCTGTTTACAAACCAATTATCTCTTCATGCGTTACTGCCCATTGTCATGTAAAAAGTAAACTGTCATTGTTGTATGAAAATGAAGTGATTCATTAAATGGCAAACGGCATATTACCCACTCACACACCAGTCAGCCAGACACGCCGTAATGAACTATACACGCGGACACAGATAGCTGGGTTTTAAAAAAGGAACATGGTTTATTAATTATATAATTGGGCTGAATTGAATTAGATGACTAAAGCTGTGTCATCCAGCAATGAATGGGTGGCCCAAATAGCAGAATGGGGGGGTTCAGGACTTACTTAACACTTATCTAAAATAAACTATACACAACCTTGGCGCTTCTGGCCAACGATCATACCCACCAACCCAATTATAGTGCTCACCCCGGAACCTGGAAGGTGGACCTAATGGACCTATACGCTCAAGGCTCATACGCTCAGTGTTTCGTTGCGTAACATCTGCCCCGAAAGCAACATGGTTTAGCCCTTGAGTAACTAGGTTCATGCACTTAACAAGGTCTGGATCCAGCCCTTTGTTCTTATATTTAAACAGCATAGATCGCCATGCAAAACTGCTGTTTCCATGGCGATCCGAACGCCAGCCCGTTCTTCTCAGTGCAGGTCGGCACTTCACTATATTTACAAACTGTTGATACACATTCATTTCATTTAACTTGAGAGTAAACATAAAGCCATCTGAGAATGACATTATTACAGTTCCGGAGGTCTCCCCATATACTTTCCTTTTCCTAATATTTATTGAATATATGAATATAGCATATAGGTGAATGTATAAATAAATAAAAATAAATAAAACAAAGTATTTTTTAAGTAAAGTAAATTAAATTAAAATTTTTTTTTAACAAAAACCTCCCCATATAAATACACACATTTATACATATTTAAAGTATTTTTTAAGTAAAGTAAATTAAATTAAAAAAATTTTTTAACAAAAACCTCCCCATATAAATACACACATTTATACATATTTTGCCCACTAGAATCACCAATATGAACAAGGAATACAATCAATGCTTCCAGTGGGCAATAAAAAGTAATATTTTATAAAAAACAGAGTTGAAACTTACCTGACCGGGACAATGCGTCTCTGAAGATATCTAAGTTCTGAAAAGGATACACTGCGCATGCGCCTGGAATTCATTCATCCTTCAATTCAATGTGAGATCCAATGACATTGACGAGCATCGAGCAGATCATTGCGGGACATTGGGGGGGGGTATTAGTAAATCCCGTGATCAGGGTTGCCAGGCTCACAGCTATTTTTAATATTGAAAAATGTAAGTAAATTGAGGCCAAGCCGGTTGTATAAGTCCCCATAACGTTGCACAGCAGATGTAATGCTACCGATCTGCACCAACCATAATAACCATCATCTGCTCTTCAGACAACAACAGAGCTCTCCTGACTGGTTCCCCGCCATCACTCCCTATTGCCTTTGTCCCCACAGTTCTTATTACTGGGAAAATCACCTTTCTCCTCCACTGACTACCTCCATCACAATGGAAGACGTTTTCTCTAAACCCAAGTTCAGATGATGACCTACTAGCTGACTTGGACCTTGCTGGCAATAGATATCTAACGACCCTAATGCCACCCATGACTGAGCAGTTTGAAACTATCTATAGGGATAATATACTGTCTACAGGAGTGGTAATAAGGATGCTTTGGCCCTGTACAGCCATGGGATGCCATTGTCCTTGACACTTGACTACTAGTTTCTTTTTCTATATTGAAAGAAATACAAAACCGAATATATAAAATCCCTTCACACTCCCACACAAAGTCTAAAAAATTTATGGAGGACGTTGATAGACAGAGAAGTAAGAGGAACACATAAACCAAGAATATTGCTTAGTTAATAGAATAAATGTCTGGAGACTTTCGATCTCCACCAGCCGAAGGCTTTGATACTAGTCAGCTGAGGCCCCTAAATTAGATGCTGTGGATGTAGCCCCGATGCTGAATGAATGTGTCCTGAACTGAGCTGGGTCTAAGACAATCTCCAACAGGCATCTCTGAAAGACAACCTTAATCTGATATTTAGAAAAAGGCACCTCGATCTGTTGGGCAAGTCATTTTGGGCAAGTAAGAGATCAAAGCTTTGCTAATTGTGAGCCAAGTGCTACTGATACCTTCTCTGTCTTAAGGAGGTCTGTCTTACCCCTGTGAGTACTACAATAAATGATCTTCACAGATAACTGCACATTGATTGTAAGGAGGCCTGTCCAGAGTAAAGCTTTGAAAAAGGCAAAAGGTCATGCCGGGTGTGGATCTCTTGAAAGAATGGCCGTTTTCTCCCAGCCAGATTCGAACTGGGTGGGATTTCGATTGTATATGCCTTGATGAGGCATAGCAATTGATCCACGGAGCACCAAACTTTTGGAGCTCCAAAAGGTAAGGCAAAAAACTACCCCAACCCTTCCCCTAATTCTAACCCTATCCCTCCCTTCCCCGCTGCCTGTCCCTAATCCTCCCTCTCCCTCAGCCTTACCCTAACCATCCCTCCCCTGCAGCCTGACCCTAACCCTCTCTTCCCCAAAGCCTGACCCTAACCCTGGAGAGGTTACTCACCTTTCCCGTGGTGCGGGTCCTGCAGTAGCGGCGGCATTTCCGAAACGGAATGGGTGAGTATGCTGATCGGCACACTCACCCATTCTGAAAAAAAATTCTAAACCGGGGGGTATTCGAAATAGGGACATCCAAAAAGGAACTTTAGAAAATGTCCCTATTTCGGAAATAAGACTTTCTAACCGGGCATGCAACCAAGTCCTGCCAGCCGCAAGACACCGGCAAAGTGAAATAGAAATGGATCAAAGGATCTCCTTCCACGCAAACATCCACTGCCTCTATGAGTTTAGTAAGAGTGGGAAACATGATTGGGCGTCTAGAATCAGGGGCCCTGCTGCAGCCTTTCATTTTCCGGCTGATGGTAAACCCTTTGGTCAGGTTGACTTTCCCTTTAAGTTTAGAGAAGAAGACAATCCCTGCTGGAGCCCACACCATGGAGGCCTGTGACTTACCCTCTTTATACTTACCCCAAAGAAAGACATAAAGGCGTTGATGCATACCGCTACCTGTTCCATCTGGGTTCTCCCTGAATGCTAACCACAAGGCCCTATATGCTTTCAGATCACTGGAGAGCCTAAGATGCCCCACCCTGTGTTATTTAACTTTTCTCAGGATAATTCTTAATCTTTTGCTTCCCTTCCATGTGCTCTGCAGTAGTGGAAAGAAGGACTCTATTCGTATTAAGAACACAGCCCTATGTTACATCTTGAACTGCTATAACTGGTTTTGCCTCTAGTGGCAGTATTTGGATTGTTTCCTGTTACCTGCTTCCTGTGCTGGATGATTGCTCTTCTCAACCAAGGTCCTGTTATATGGTTCTCTCTGTCCCCCTTTATCTTGGATCCCTGCATAATTCCAGCCATACTGCTTACTCTTTGGACTTTCTTGCATACTCCCTGTGCATTAACTACACCTGCATATTACCCATGTGGACTCATTTGGACTCTGCATTCCCAGTATCCTTGTGTTTACTACCTGTTATCTGTGCTTAATTTTTATTTTACCTGCGTACCCCTGTGTTGCATTCCTGTTCCATCTGTGTGATCCTGCAATAAACCTTACCAGTTCCTGAGCTTCCGTGTCCTGTGATCTACCAATCGTAACACGCTATACAAACTAACAATTTCAAAACTCTGTTTCATTTAGAAATAAAACATGTTTTAAAACACATTGGGCCGGATCCATATCTGTTCCATTCTAAATTCCTTTCAAGCGAGGGGAGGCCGTAAACCGTGAATAGAACAAATCTTTAGCAGGTACTAACGAATACACTGAAACAAGTGTGGGATTTTACCCATCATGTGACAGCCATTTCTTCATTGGTTAGAACCAAAATAGGAAAGGAGAAGTAATAAGAAAAGAAAAACACCAAACGTCCTCTTAGTATTGACCTGTAAGAGGAAATCAGTGGATCTTCACAGGTCAGGTGTCATACTTTAATGTGATTAGTTTAGCTGGTGCTCACCTCTTTATTCTTTAATTCAGTTTATGAATTTAATAATAGACACAACTTTATCTGTTTAACTTTAGAAATAGATTTTATGTCCACTTAAAAAGGTTGTGATATAAAAAAAAATTATTGTGCAGCGTTTCACATGATTTTAGTATCTTGACCGGTTGGGGGTCAGGTTGGTGTAACCCCTCTCCTCTTCTAAGAAACTCCCCTCCATAACATTAATCCCTCCTGCCAGCAGACTGCCCCACCAGGTGCCTCCTGTTAGTCTTTGTCACAGGTGTATTTTGCCAGTACGATGTGTTAATCATATTGTGGCATTGGAGCAGTGACAGCAGTCAATTTACGACTGCTGGAAAGAAATCTGCGATGCACCAAGAATGGACCGCTGCAACGGTAAGATTTTACCCTAACCCTTACCCTAATCCTCACTCTAATGCTACCCTTCTATTAGCCTGAGATTAACCCTCTGTCTCATTCATGCCCGACCCTAACCCTCTTTTCCCCGCAGCCTAACCCTAATCCTACCTTAACCTTCCATGTTCTGCAGCCTAAACTTCCATGTTCCTCAGCCTAACTCTAACCTTCTATGTCCCGCAGCCTAACCCTAACATTGCTGCAGCCAATCAGGGAGAGAATATTTCACTACTGGGAACGGATTCTTCGGTGAAAGAGGAAATCCACTATAAGTACCTGTTCCCAGTAATAAATAATGCAATGTAAATAATTTTGGCAGAGATACAGCAACAATTCTGCTGTCAACTGTGTCATGAGCAAAATAGGGCCTTCCTAACCAGTAACTGCATCTCCTCTGTCATGTCCCTGACCCTATAATCTGCCACCACCTCGGATTATGAAGCGCAGCATTCAGACTGTGGCTGTAGGCCTTCGGTTCCTTCTTTCCACAAATCTAACACGATACTTTTATCACAATTATCATTAACTCAAAAAAAATCACAGTACTAGTTGGAGATGTGGAAATAATATGTATATTATGTATTTGTTTTAATATATGGTTTAAGAATAAAGCTTTAGTTTAAAAAAAAAGTCAATTCTGTGACAGCAATGTAGTGTTTATTGTTCTTAGGTGAATTTGTAAGAACACAGAGACGTGAAGGCAATTATTGATATAATGTGAAAAGAAATCACATGACCAGATCTAAGTGAGTGCGCACAGTGCTCGAAGACTCTGCGAATCTATATTCCGTGCATGTACTTCCCTCACACTCCCTCGCAGTATGGAACTTGCGCATCCGGGACCTTAGCTTTTACACACACGCCTGTGCATAATAAGCAGGTGCATAATAGAGGATCGTGCATAAGCGTTTAATTAAGCCCTTACAATTTTAATACCTCCCCCACCACTATATATCAGGGTTGCCGGCTCTCCCGGAATGTCCAGGAGACTCCCCAAATTCGGGCAGTTCTCCCGGTATCCCGGGAGAGCCTGCAAATCTCCCGCAAGTGACTTGACACCCGTGCTTTCATTGAAACCAAGGCCTCAGGTCCCGCCCCCTGCCTAGTATACTAGTGTTTCTATGAATAGGGATGGACTTGATGACGCAATTTGCGCCATCAAGCCGCGTCCCGATCCCTATTACAGCTAAAAACTGGTAAGTATTTGTCAGGGACGGGGCTTAATCACACGATTTGTATAAATTACGTCATTAAGTCATGCGTTGCTAGCTTCCCACCGGGATCGCCCAGAGTGAAGCTGGCAAAAGTCGGTGCTATATATGCACACTGTACACATGTCGGGCATCACGCCAGGTATAAGGAATCATTTGTAGTGTGCCACTACACGTAACCACATGTTAGCACAAGTTCAGAAAGCATGCAAGCCGTAATTACACATCCTGAATGCATAAATGGCCTGTCGTACGGGATTCTGGAACTGGTCCACAGTGCTTATATACGGAAATGATAGCAATATGACATTTAAGATTTCTCATACTGGGCCAGATTTACTAAGCAGCAGGAAAGGAAAAGTGGAGATGTTGCCCATAGCGACCAATCAGAATCTAGCTCTTACCTATTACAGACAAGGAAATGTCAGCTAGAATCTGATTGGATGCTATGGGCTACATCTCAACTTTTCCTTTCCCGCAACTTAGTAAATCTGTTCCTCCCTTGGATACTTTCTATGCTGGGACTAGCCAGAATCAAGCACATTTCTCTCCACTCAGACATCCCAAGAAATGAACAATTCTGTACTCTTAGGTCACACATTTCATAGCCCTGTCCCACTCCTCCACCCCTACCTTTTAAGAGACATTTCAGATTCCTGTATTCACCAGACTGATCTTATCACCTGCATCCAGGAAATATAGAGCGGTCTGGTGCTGTATGGCCAGACACACACACGTACATCTTGGCTGACATTTGTGATTTACAAACAAACATTTTCCTCTAGAATTACATATTTTTGCGAGAATTCCTGGCAAGGACAACAAAAGGTCGCTTCATATTTCTACCATGATACTTCACAAACAAGATACAGAATCTCATCCTGACAGTCCCACCTTGTAGATTGTATAGGGCCCTCTGTCCTCTAGTCTTCCACCAACAGGGCCGCCATCAGGGTGGGACAGCCGGGACTACTGTCCCGGGCCTGGACCTGATGGGGGCCTGCCAATACTTACCAAGCTCTGTATCAGCAGGTATTGGCGGTATCCTACTGCCGATGCTTGCTGCTCAGAGCTATTTAGTAGCCGGCCAATGCGCTGGGAAGTCCTTCCTTGCGCACCGTCCTGCTGCATCAATTCAATGACGTCACATAGGGGACGGGGCCCCGCTGCTGGGTCCCAGGCCCCACATGTGATGATGGCGGCACTGTCCACCACCTCCTATCCTATAAATACCCCCTCTACATTGATACTGGAATAGTTTTCTTGTCTTGCTGTCAGCTTTGCTTGTACATTACCCGAATGGCCCTACAGAGAGTGTGGTTAAGCTGAATGCATTTTAGGAAGCGGCAAAGAGGCAACTCCTGGAGCCGCGAAGAGTCATCTGCCGAAAGGTAAGTGTTTATCCTAACCGTACCCTTAACCCTTTTTATAACCCTAACCCTCCCTTTTGGCAGCCTAACCTTCCCATTATTGAGTCCTAACCCTAATCTTCAATGTCCCATAGCCTAACCCTAATGTCCATGCCCCGCATCCTCATCCCTATCTCCCCCTTAAGCCCTAATCCTAACCTTCTACCCACTGCAGCCGCAGCTTTACCCTAATATTCTTGCCGCAACCGCCACAGCCTGTAGCTATTGGGATCGGGGTTTGTCCTAAAATGTCAATAAATAAAATATTCCCCGAAAAAAAAAAATCTTTACAGTCATGGACTAAATTCCATCTATCACCTTTAATGAACAATTTTAGATTTGATTTAAAAAAAAACCCCTATCTTTGTAGTATGCTTACCAGGTCATTAAAGAAGTCACAGCTATATAACATGGTACTCCGATAGGTAGATAAACAAAAACTAGTCTTTCACTAATTCTAACCCTAGCCTTCCCTTCCCCACAGCCTGACCCTAACCCTTCCTTCTCTATAGCCTGACCCTAACACTCCCTTTCCCGCAGCCTGACCCTAACCCTCCCTTCTCTATAGCCTGACCCTACGCAGCCTGACCCTAACCCTCCCTTCTCTATAGCCTAACCCTAAGACACCCCCCCCCTGCAGCCTGACCCTAACCCTCCCCTTCTATGGCCCTAATCCTAACACTCCCCTCCTAAGAGCCTAAACCTAAACCCCCCATCTAACACTAAAATGCCCCGGAGAGGTTACTCACCTCTCCGGAGCTGTCAGCAGCGGCGTGTCTGCGGCGAAAATGAATGGCCAAGTATGCCGATCGGCACACTCAGCCATTCATAATAAAAATATAGAAAACGGCTGCCATTCGAAATAGAGACAGCCAAAAAGGAACTTTCGGCTGTCTCTATTTCTAAAAGCAGCCATTCGGACCGGTGACTCACAACGGTTCAAAAGCTCTTGCTTACAATCCTCCATTCTGTATGCACAAGGGGTGTGCACTCTACTCACATGTATGAAATATAGGATTGCAAATTCCGCATGTTAGCAGCCACAATGTTCTAGCATTCTTACCTTTTAGAAACACAAATTAAATTTAATTAAAACGTCAAAATACAAACATTTCTACATAGCTCTTAGGGCCTGATCCTTATCTCATAGCATTTCCGGACTTGCGGAAGTCGGGTGATATGCTGGCAGAGAACATGTATGCAGCAGATGTTCCGCAAAGGTACTTCTGTCGTACAGAATCCAGTTCCATACGATAGGAGTTCTGCGAGGGATAGGCATACAGATGAAGGTAAATGGAAGAGTAAAAGGTAAATCGTTGATGCATAAGTACTCCTCCTGTAAGAGGAGAGTGACAGGGAAGTTCACTCCCCTCTAACGTGCGGACTTTCTGACTTCCCTGCACAGGGCCGCCTTCAGAATTTGTGGGGCCCAGGACAGACCCGTATTGGCCTCAACCACCTCAGATGGGAGAATATTCCATTTATCTATCACCCTGCTCTACCATTTTGCCAGTGCACAGGGAAATTCTTCCCTGCGCGTTGACCCTGTAATGATGGTGGGCCCCCATCAGCTGCTGGCCCTGGACAGTAGTCCCGGCTGCCCCCCCCCCTCCCCCGATAGCATACAGAAAATGCACACAGGTCAGGATCAGTTCCTGAATAAGAACAACTGGGTAACAAAGCTTGAACCGTAGAAGAAGAAATTGGTTAATAGTTTGTAAAATTTTGTAAAAAAACCATATATATTTTACTAATTTTTAAATGCACACCACCTTGTGATATGACAGATTATTATTGTTTATTATATTTTGTCGCACAAGTTGCAATGTACAGCATAGAGGCAGCATTTTAGTATTTACTATAGACATCACATGGCTGCAGAAGAAGTGATACTGAAATATAGGGAAATTTCTGCGATAAATGATATTTTTATTTGAAACTGTAGTTCTGCAAAGTAAAGGTATTTAGCGGATGATTTGTGTATCTCATTGCCTCAAAAGTTCCTCATCCTGAGTTTCTTTGGAAAGTGTTAGTTACTGACATTGTAATAGGTTTGTGATGTATCGTAATAAAGCTCTTTTTTCCGGGTTACTGTTGAACCTATTTCCTTGTTCCCAATAGCTACAGACTGTGGCAGGTAGATTATGGTCTGGCTGTGGCCACAGCGCCAAGTTAAGGGTTAGGGTTTAAGGGGAGTGTTAGGGTTGGGCTGTGGGGCATGGAGGGTTAGAGTTAGGCTGTGGGGCATGGAGAGTTAGGGTTAGGCTGCAGGGCATGGAGAGTTAGGGTTAGGCTGCAGGGCATGGAGAGTTAGGGTTAGGCTGCAGGGCATGGAGAGTTAGGGTTAGGCTGCAGGGCATGGAGAGTTAGAGTTAGGCTGCAGGGCATGGAGGTTTAGGCTGTGGGGCATGGAGGGTTAGGGTTAGCCTGCAGGGCTTGGAGGGTTAGGGTTAGGCTGTGGGGCATGGAGGGTTAGGGCTGAAGAAGGGGAAGTTTGGAGTTAGGCTGCGGGAAAGGGAGGATTAGGAAAAGGTGAAGGGTAGGGTTAGGTAAAACGCCATCTCTTCAGCGGATGTTCCTTTGCGACTCCAGAAGTCACATCTCCGCTGCTTTTTACAATGCAGACTTCATTAAATTGCTGGACGTCTGCATTTATTTGTAGTATGATGGTCTTTGTCTTTTGAAATTAAAACCATTGCACCGGCGATCCACGATCCTTTTTTCCACATTATCTCCATTTTGCTGTTTTAGTCTAACATTGCACACAACTTGATACGTGTCAAACATGCATCATGCTGTGTGCAATGCACCAACCATTTAAGGTCTTCCTGCATGTGTTTCTCACCTAGCGCCTTATATGAACCAGACTTAGGAAAAGGGGGCATCACAAGCGCCAGATTCCCAGAACACAGAACTGCCATCAGAAATTGTAGGACCTGGGAAGCCATCACGCTCCTCTTTCCACGCGCTGTGAAGTCACATATGGGCAGAGCGCCACAAACCTGCGAGAGATACTCACAGACGGCTGATGTGCCGGGTAGGGTGGTTTTCAAAAAGTCCTCCCAGCACATTGGCATACCCTCCAACTGTACCTATTTAGCAGGTACAGTACCTTTTTTAATAGTCTGTACCGGCTAAAGGGGATCTTGTACCGGATTCTGACCCAGCAGTTCCCTCCCACCTATACTCACCTTCCCATCCTGCAGCATCTGATCACTATAGCAGAGATGCGGGGACAGACTCCTACAGCTCTGCTAAAGTGACAAGACCCTCTCCTGTGATACTATAGTGACAGGACCCTCTCCTGTGATACTATAGTGACAGGACCCTCTCCTGTGAGTTCTTAGCTCATATGTGATAAATGAGATTTTACAACTAATCATACATGCAAATTAGAGCAGATTTAAGCCACGCCTCTTCACAGGACAAGCCTCGCCCCTTCACAGACCCGACCCCCCCCAGGTGTACCTCTTTTCTATTATAAAATGTTGGAGGGTATGCATTGGCCATTCGTTGTGCATCCTGGGACAGCTCTCCAAAAACATGTATCGGCGGTAGCAGACCTGTGATATCTGTCCTACTTACACTGTTACCTGCTGCTGAAGAGCTGAAGTGAGTATCAGTGCCAGCCCCCCCCCTCTCTCCAAACCCAGACCCAGGCCCAGAAGCTCCCCCCCCCCATTTCATAATAGCGGCCCTGCCAGGGCATATTCTTCTGGTTTCAGAGTCAGCGTCAGGCCTGGCATCACTTCTGACAACAGGATGTGAAGTGGAAAGCAGTGCTGCTGCGTATGAGGGGGACAGTATACAGAAAGTACAGTGAAGGTGTACCAAGTTCCCAGTTCTAAGAGAGGATGAGGAGTGAGGGGAGTGGCCTGCATACATCGACCAATGGTCACACAGCGCATTCACAGGACAGATGGGCAGTGGAATGAGCCCTCCACCACCAGGAGACCTTCCGGTGGCCTTGCATATAGAAATGCCACGTTCTTAGGTCTCATTTATTTTTAAATAACTAAGAGTAGACTATAGGCCAGCTGTCTGGGTCGCAGTCACTGAGTATACTGAGAAAACATGTTTATCATCTCTAAGTGGGAGACCTAAGCTAGCCTGATTTATTAATGTATTTATTTTATTAATTAAAACTGCCAAAAAAAGTTGCCCTTGAATGGAAGGGATATTTTAACTTTCTATTTTTATGTCTGGGAGCTAAATATGGCCATCTCGAGATATTTGGTTTATTGCTGTGCAACACTGAGAATCTGATGTCTTTCAGATAGAGCTCACCATGTCCATGTTTCATTTCTTCGCACTACACACAGTAGTAATAGACCGTGTTCACACTTACTAAGCAGCTGCATCCGTGTTGCCTTTCACTCACCTTCTGGACCAGACCCTGAAATGCAAGTGGAGCAAATCCTGTAAAACACTATGAAATGATATAGTGCGCGATGCAGTTACACTTAGACGTTACACACATTTACGGCAGCATGTGATGGCTACACACAATTAAGGAGCCGGCAAAGCTCCTTCTCCATCACGAGAAAGGGCTCAGGACGAACCTGAAACGCGTTAGTCAGCAAGCTCCACGAGGTACCCAGTGCTCCATCCAGGTGATCGGTGTGTCCCCCTGCTAAACGTCTGCCCGGGCCCCTTATACATCTCAGACGTTTTTCTTGGACCCTGCCTTGTCATCTTGTCCCTGGTATGGATTTCTATTTCCTCCTTTTAGGTGTATAATTGTATTTATATTTGTAATAAATGTTTTTCTTTTATCACCTTCTCTCCCTTATTGTGAATACCCCGTGAGGGGATAGATACATTTGCTTTCTAGGTTCAACATACCCTGGATTTCTAAGTGGACTTTTTATACTCCCATACTCTTCAGGAGTTTTTATAATAATTTATTACCTTTTATTTTAATTTTTAGGTTTGGCACTTCCTTAAACTGACCCCTCTAGCGCTTGATACAGATACCCCCCCTCTACTTTCGCTACTATTTGACTCTA
>WWET01000019.1:1163419-1175297 GCA_011038615.1 Limnodynastes dumerilii
AACTAGGGACTTTGTCCCCCAGTGGTCTGAACATTGATTTTCATTTGGCCACTTTCTTGTTCAAATGAAATTCCCCCCCTTTCTCCAAAACAACACTGGAGAGGACCTACAAAGGGATCTCCATATCCCATCTGTAAGAACATACACCTTATGTATACAGGACCACATACAGATATTGCCCTACAAGATTTGCTAAACAGAAAATACTACTTGTCCTACACTTGGACATATGGAAAACAGGCACTAGGACCCAGGGTCCTCATCATCATCCCCAACTACTGACAGCGCATCTGCAGAGAAAGTGAACAGTTAAATTCCCGCCAGCGATGCACTGCACATCCCTATACACCCAGGCATCCAGACCACGACGGACTGCTCCAAAACATCTCCCTGACGAAGCCCTAAATGGTGAAACACGTAGGACAGCAGAATAACCACTTTACTGAAGAACAGCAACAACCGCATCTGTCCCCTGCATACCAAAGACGGAGCTTCATGATCGGCGAGTAATCCCCTGCAGCCAGGAGCAACACGCAGAACGGAACAGCGGTCAGACGCCAGCACAGCTTGCGCAGATCAACACAGCACGGGTGAGCTCCCCGTAGCTGACAACAAAAAACCCCCTTACCGGTAAGGTCCTTTTTATTTTTCCACCAAGGAGAGTCTGCAGGTCTGTCACTCACCCAGGATAACATTGCCACTTGTTACATCTATGTGAAACACGGCAACATTGTAACAGCATTGACCTTTCACATTACCAGTGGAAACAAAGTTTTACAGTGCATGTCTGTAGCGCAGTGTATTTCATGACATACCAGAACAATTACCACTGTATCTAACTGTCTATTTGCTGAACATCTGGCTTATTATGAACTAACTTTGCTAAGCCTGCATTGTTGGAATCTGGACCTCTGTGGGAAGCTTTGTGGAAAGTTTTCCTTAAGAACTTTGCCCTACATGAACTTTGAGGACTATATTGGTGATTTTTATACCAAAGATCCCCCCTCCCCCAATTTTTCTTTGTGTTTTTTTCTAATAAAAATATATACATTTTTAACTACCCATCTACAATCTTATTTTATCCACCATCCCACCAACGCATCCTTGGCACACTGATATACTCTTTTCTCTATTAGTATCTAAAGGGAAGCAAAACTCCCTTTCCTCATACCAGTTGGCGACAGGAGCAAGTAACCAAACCCCCCCGCTCTCTCCCCCCACACTTTTTTCCAAATCATCAGCACAGGATCACCCCCTCTTTATTTATTTTAATGTAACTTTATTCATTCTCAGGTTTAAACTGAATTAACTTTTGTAGGTATTGATATTAATTAATTAGGGTGCTATAAACAAGGATCCCTATCAATACATATACATATATACATGTTTGTATCATGTTTAATTGTAATAATATTTAATTATTTATATATGACTCACAACAAATTAGATTATGTAGGAATATCAGAAGCAAAAAAACACAACTAAATTTACCTTTTAATAAACCTCCATCAATAGAGAATTCCTATGTCACAAGTGTAAATATAAATATAGCATCTTTAAATCACCATAATTATTCTGATCTATAGGGTAGTAACAACTCCAAAAGGGCCATGAGTAAGCATCGAAAGCATTGTGGAATATCCGCAACAAAAGAGAATTAAAATTTCAAGTTATGCATTTTTCAAATAGATGTGCAGTGGAAATTTGCACTGTGCATGCCCAGAACACAAAATAGAACAACCTGAAAGATTGGTGCACTGCTGCCCATTCGCCTATATCTGCATCGCCGCTCTGCGCTAGTGCAACAGGGAGTTGCAAAATATTTAAATGTGAAAAGGGGTGTTTAACTCATTTAAATAGGTGCAGTAGCTGCCTGCACTTCGGTGAAAATCTTGTGTGGGAAGATGTAAGCCATAGGTGCAGGACATTTTCAATGGGGAAAAAAATATAAAACTATATATGTATGATTAATGATTAACTATTTTAAAGACATTAATAGTGATAAAATAAATTACAAATCGTTTTTTTTATGGCAGAATACAGACCCACTATACCAGGCACCGCTAGAACCACTGTAGCAGACCCAAATTGAAACCGCATAACAGAAATATGCAAATAACACAAAAAAATATGGTGGTGAACTACACTGCTGTGCAGCATATTACGCACCTCAGTTTTTTAAAATTACGCAATCACTTGTATACAGGATCCTTCTATGAATCCATATTGGAAATGATAAAAATTAAAGCAGCCACTTTTACTATGGGGAAGCTCAGAGTTCTCACTGCGGTGATGGACTCTGAATTGCGTGGGCCCGACACCCCAAATATAGCTAATAGTAGAGATGTGCGCCTGGCCATTTTTCATGTTTTGGTTTTGTATTTTTTTTTATGTTTTGGTTTTGAATTGGTTTTGCCAAAACCGCCCTTGTGTGTTTTGGTTTTGGTTTTAGTTTTTGGATCTAAATTAAAACAAAATAAAAAAATCATAAAAACAGCTAAAATCGTAGAATTTGGGGGTGTTTTTGTTCCTATTATTAACCTCAATAACATTAATTTCCACCCATTTCCAGTCTATTCTGAACACCTTACAGCTCACAATATTGTTTTTTTAATCCAGTTTATGCTAAAAGGTTGG
The DNA here is from genome assembly GCA_011038615.1 of Limnodynastes dumerilii. NCBI lineage: Eukaryota > Metazoa > Chordata > Amphibia > Anura > Limnodynastidae > Limnodynastes > Limnodynastes dumerilii. Next base: position 1,166,057 of record WWET01000019.1, read on the forward strand.
CTGGATGACTAAGATAAGTGACAGAAGTCATTTTGTGATTGCCGCACAAATCTGTCCACAAAAAAGACAATCGGTCACACACTGAGGTGGGGCAGAGCACAACCACAGTATAGCAGTGCCCCTATACAGTACACAACCCCTACACAGCCCCATGTGGCAGCCGCCTGTCACACAGCACTGCAGCCAAACCCCCAGTAACCCCATCGTATGTCTCCAGTCCCTTAGTATCCCCCATTATATGTCTTCAGCACCCCAGTATCACCTATCATATCTCTAGACCCCCAGAATCCCCCATCATGTCTTCAGACTGCCTATAACCCCATCATATGTCTCCAGCCCCCCAGTATCCCCATCATATGTCTCCAGACCTCCAGTAACCCCCATTATATGTCTCCTGTCTTCCCAGTATTTCCCATCATGTGTTTAGCTCCTCCCCCAGTATTTCCATCATGTGTCCAGCTCCCTCCATTATTCCTATCATGTGTCCAGCTCCCCTTAGTATTCCCATCATGTGTCCAGCTCTCCCAGTATTTATTTCATGTGCCCAGCTCCCCCCAGTATTACCATCATGTGTCCAGCTCCCCCCAGTATTCTTCTCATCTGTCCAGCTCCCCCTAGTATTTATTTCATGTGTCCAGCTCCCCCCAATATTTATTTCATGTGTCCAGCTCCCCCCAGCATTTATTTCATGTGTCCCGCTCCCCCAGTATTTATTTTCCTTCCAAATGCAAAACCCAGCGAGATCCAACGCGAGATTTTGAAGTTCGGCCTCAGTGACGTCATCCGAGCTATGCTTGGATCCCGCCTCAGATCCCCAAATTCAGTGGGCTCGGTTCTCTGAGAACCGAGCCCGCGCATCTCTAATATATGTATATATATATATTTGATAATAGAGCAGTATACTCTGGGCCAGATTTACTAAGCTGCGGGTTTACAAAAGTGAAGATAGCAACCAATCAGATGCTAGCTCTCACTTTCTAATTACCTACTAGAGAATGTCAGCTAGAATCTGATTGGTTGCTATGGGCAACATCTCCATTAATCCAAACCCACAGCTTAGTAAATCTGGCTCTCAGCATTCAATCACAATAATGGCATGTGTCCCAATGTGTATAATGGCATGATTGTGATTACCCCTCAACCCTTCCTAGCCCCTAAAACTCTAATGTTGACAGGGTGGTGGTCACTAAAATGATGTCTGTATAGAACAAAGCTCACTAGGATGCTGTATGTATTGGGTGGTAGTCACTAGGATGCTGTATGTATTGGGTTGTGGCCACTATGATGCTGTATATATTGGGTTGTGGTCACTAGGATGCTGTATGTATTGGGTTGTGGTTACTAGGATGCTGTATGTATTAGGTTGTGGTCACTAGGATGCTGTATGTATTGGGTTGTGGTCACTAGGATGCTGTATGTATTGGGTTATGGTGACTAGGATGCTGTATGTATTGGGTTGTGGTGACTAGGATGCTGTATGTATTGGGTTGTGGTCACTAGGATGCTGTATGTATTGGGTTGTAGTTACTAGGATGCTGTATGTTTCAGGTGGTGGTTACTAAGGACTGAAACTACACATGCGTAATAACTATTTTAAAGACCGCATGTATGCAATTTACTTAACGAAACGATACGTAGATTACGTAAAATAGTTACTTCGCATGTGTAGTTGCTAGAATCGTAAAATTAGGCATGTAAGTGAAAAATTACAGGGTTGTGAATTTGTGTCAGGTGCTTGTCAATAGGATGCTGTCTGTATTTGGTGGTAGGGACTACCTGCATAGTAAAAAAAAGGTCACTACAAACCTCTTTACTGGATTATAAAAATACTAGTCAGTAGATGTTGTATTTGTAACTACTATACATAAAACTTTTTCTTGTACTTAAATGACAACAAATCTAAACCTACCCATAGAAAAAAGCACTATTGTTTAAGGTGAACAAGTCACCTAAGTTGGCAGAACTATAATAATAAAAATGGTAAGCAGCTGTTGGAGGGGAGAGTCTTACCCACTCTCCCTAAAAACAAAAATTCCAAAGAGAAGAAAAAGACCACAGTGCTATGCCCGACAATTGGGCTAAAATAGTAGAGAATGAGTGAAATTCACCAGTATTGAAATTCACTAATATAAAGTAAATGTCGAGCAGTGACATTAAAAAACCATGTTTAATTGCAAAAAGAACAAAAGATAACCATAAAAGACAATATGTAAAGACAATATGTAAAAACAATCAAAATATGCACAGCTGAAAATCTCACACCTGTGGTGTGCACAGATTAAACAATGTAAATAATGATAGGAGTCCAATAAATATTGCACACTGAAAGTGGCTACAATCCCTGAGGAAAGTAACATCCAATGGTAGCAGCCAAAGTTGTATCCAATTGTTAATAATGGTAGTGAGATGTAAATATTATGTCCTCCATATGGGGGAAACAATGTAGCAGTCTCCTTTTAGTGATGGTGATCTAAACCTACCCATAGCCCTTCACAACTTCAGAAAAACTATGGATTTGATCATCGGTTAATGACAGACTACTTCATGCGTAGGTCATGCCGTGAGAGCATACTGAGCATGTGTGCACCACATGTTACACTTCAGAAAGCTGATCGCACGGAACTTGTTTCCATACATTCAGCATTCCGTTCGTTATGATGTGACAAAACTTTGTATTGTACATCCGAGGTCACGCAGTTTGGGTGAGGGGAGGAATATAGAAACATAGAAACATAGAAAGTGACGGCAGATAAGAGCCACATGGCCCATTTAGTCTGCCCATTTGTTTATTTAAACCTATACTGACCCTAGACCCTATTTACCCTCAATTTGGTTTACAATTTAGGATACCCTTATATTTATCCCAAGCATGTTTAAATTGTTCTACTGTATTGGCCTCAACCACCTCAGATGGGAGGCTAATATAAATAGCATAGTATGGGCTGGAATAGACCCTTCCGTATAACAGAGCTGTCCACACGCACAGAGTTACGTGCAAACAAGTTAAGGTAGGGTTCTAAACATGGAACTCTGCTAAATTCCATAGGTGCAAGGAGAGCGTCAGGGGAAGTGTGAAGTGCGTCCGAATTTCCGCTCTTAGATCAGGATACGGCAATATCTGCATTAAAAAAAAACAAAAAAAACTTTGGACTTAAAGAATGAAAATTCTCACCGGCTAATTTCAAACCTAAGTCCCCTATTAGTCACAGAGCTTTTCTATGGAACTTGACAGTCCATATCATCAAGTCTTTAAGCTTATATGCTTGTCTTTAATTTCTCCTGCTTGCCTTATGTTCCCCTTACTGTGCCTTTTTTTACTATTTAGTACAAGTGTCATCTGTTTGAGTTTTAAGAAATATTTAAAAAAACACCGGGCCGGATTTACAACCCTGAAATTTTTTACTTACGCGCCTACTTTTCCTATTATAGCTACTACGCATGTGTAGTAACTATTTTACGCGTTTCGTTATGTAGATTGCGTACATGCGGTCTTTAAAGATTTTAAAACATTTTAAAGATTTCAAGTTTTTCTGTATTTTTTCCTTGTAAAATCCCATTTTTTATACAAATTTGCGTCGTTAAGTAAGTTTATTTACTTATTCTAAATAATCCTAGCGGCCAGGTAGATTTTCTTGAAAAATCTGTCGCACCAGACCCTATAAGGGTTTAGCCGGATTTAAATATATCAGAAAATTGTCATATTATAAAATAAATACTTATCCGTACTTAGCAAATTGAAGTGCCAGAGAGACTTTGTAGTCTAAAGCTAAATAAAACCAGTGCCTGATTTTGTAAAACTTGTGACTTGCTAAATATGGTAACTAACTTCTCGTGGCAAATCGCAATATTCAACAGTGATTTAAATTACCTAAACAAAGTCACCTTCTCTATGCACTAATCAGGAAAGCGAGATGCAGCCAAAAATATTTAGTAAGACGTCGACACAGTCATCTGATTCAGAACATAATTGCACAGATGCATGTCAAGAGAGAGGACTTTGCCAGAAACTGTTTGGTAAACTGGAGCGATTGTTTTTTTGCCTTATTACTAAAGATGAGTGTATAGGCTATTATTTTATTCCTGGAATTTCAACAAACACCAATATGCCCTATAAGGACATCATGCTGCTTCTGGCAGGCCAGAAGAAACGCAATACTAATGTGTTGGTGGTTTAACCACTGAATGTCAAAGTCATGTAGATTCATTCATAAAATACCTGCCATTCCTTCCTCGTTCAGTTACTAGTGAGCTGTGTTTGGAGTCTATTACTTAAGAGCATCGAAGACATAACAGACAGTGGGTCGAATCTGCGGTCACAGCGGAGTTTCTGTGGTGGACAATCATAAGATTCTAAGTTCTGTACATGTGAGTGGACTCCCAGACTTCTGATGTCTGGTTCCTATCTTATCATTCACACACCGGCCACATGGAATATGCGGCCAATATGTAAATAAGGATGATAAGAAAGGGCTTAACCAAGCCCTTATCGTACGAGCTAAATGCCCCTCCCCCCGCCTACCATGTGATTCAGATTCCTGCTAGGAGCCATTTGGGAACGCACGTCATTACCATTTTTGCAAATATTCAGCTTTCACGGAGCAGTGCATTGTGGAGTTGGATCCCTGCTGGAATTAGCCTTCTACATGGATGAGGGCAAACCCTGCACTCATACAGAGATACGATCCCAGGACCCTGCCTTAAAACTTCCTGAATAGTACGGAGTCCTCACTGTACTATTACTATGCTCCTTCAGGGTTGTCGACTTTTGAAAGAGATATGGTATGAGGTATGGGGGTGGAGCTTAAGGATGAGATCTATGCAAATCACGTGCTGAAGGTCCACCCTCTGACCATCAATGGTCGTTTTTATAGCATTACTAGGGGTGTGGGTGGGGCTTGATGATGCTAATTACGTCATAAGCGTCCACCCAGTCGTTCGTAACACTATGAATGGTAGTGTTGCTAGGCTGGGGGGTGGGACTTGAGTCCCCTGCAGGAGATTTGCCGGCTCTCCCAGGGAAACCGGGAGTACTTCCCATATTTCAAGAGTCTCCCAGATATTCCAGGAGAGTCGGCAACCCTGTGCTCCTTCCTTCTTAGCAGAATCACTTTCTGCTTCCTGGCCCATCCCGCCATCTTAAATGATCCCATGATGGAACTCTGGATCTAGATATATCTTGTTATTGTGTCACTTGTACAAGTACTTTAGCAAAAGTCCCCTTTTTGTAAGTCTGGATAGTGTTAAAGGATGTGAAGGTTTGATGCAGTGTTTGATTCTCTTTGTGTTTGGTTTTTTGTAACAACTGCAGCAGAGGTGGCCAAGCAGCCCAGCCCTTAGAGCCAAAACTGTAATTACCGTTGATGTCACAAATATATATATAATTCTATTTCCCACACACACACAAATACGTTACAGTAGTTATGTATATTTGTGGAAGTGTGTATGTATGAGAAAACAGTTATGTATATTTTTGCGTGTGACAATACACATAACTAACACCAGGGTTGCCTACTTTTTAAAGCTTCCCTCCGGGAGAACCTGTAGGGAAGCCATAGGTGACCGCAATGGGGCGGGGCTTAATGATGCGATTTATGCAAATCCCTAGTAATTGCCCATCCCTAGTAACTCTAGGGATTACAACAGTTATGAGTAGCTGGTTGGGGCTGCGGGAGCTTTGCCGACTCTCCCAGGAAACCAGGAGTACTGCCAAAATTTTCAGGAGTCTCCCGGATATTCCGGGAGAGTCGGCATCCCTGACACATACACATAAAAATACACATAACTATTGTCACACACATACACACACACACACTCCCACAAATACACATAACTATTGTTACACACACATTACTATTTTATACCATGGTTGCCTACTTTTGAAAAGTCATTTCAGGGAGAAAAGTAAAAAGCATAGGGGCGGTCCCTGCGTCGCCGGGGGGAGGCCCCTGTGTTGCCGGGGGGTGGTCCCTGGGTCGCCGGGGGCGGTCCCTGCGTTGCCGGAGAGTGGTCCATGCATCGCCGGTCTTGTTATTGTGTCACTTGTGCAAGTACTTTAGCAAAAAAAAGTCCCCTTTTTGTAAGTCTGGATAGTGTTAAAGGCTGTGAAGGTTTGATGCAGTGTTTGATTCTCTTTGTGTTTGGTTTTTTGTATCTGTAACAACTGCAGCAGAGGTGGCCAAGCAGCCCAGCCCTTAGAGCCAAAACTGTAATTACCGTTGATATCACAAGGAGACGGAATATATATATAATTCTATTTCCCCCACACACACAAATACGCAATTGATGACACACACACAAATACGCAATTGATGACACACACACTCTCCCAGAAATACGCAAATACATTAATTATATACATAAATTGAACTGAATTGAATATTACCTTATACTGAATTTGATGGACTCATTCCCTTCTCCTGTGGCATCTGGTCCGCAATCCTGGGGCAGTGCAATTCCCCTGCATTATACAATACAGAAGAGAAGCACAGACCATGACACACACACTCCCACAAATATACATAACTATTGTCACATACACACAAATACACATAACTATTGTCACACAAACACAAATATACATAACTGTTGTCACACACACACAAATACACATAACTATTGTCACACACACACACAAATATACATAACTATTGTAACACACACAAATATACATAACTGTTGTCACACACACAAAAACACATAACTATTGTCACACACACACACACACACACAAATATACATAACTATTGTCACACACACACAAATATACATAACTGTTGTCACACACCCACAACTATTGTCACACACAAAAATATACATAACTGTATACATAACTGTTTTGTCAAACACACACTTCCACAAATACACTACTGTAACACACACAAATACACATAACTATAGTCACACACACTTTGTTTGTGTTACAGTAGTTATGTATATTTGTGGAAGTGTGTATGTATGAGAAAACAGTTATGTATATTTTTGCGTGTAACAATACACATAACTAACACCAGGGTTGCCTACTTTTTAAAGCTTCCCTCCGGGAGAACCTGTAGGGAAGCCATAGATGACCGCAATGGGACGGGGCTTAATGATGCGATTTATGCAAATCCCTAGTAATCGCCCATCCCTAGTAACTCTAGGGATTACAACAGTTATGAGTAGCTGGTCGGGGCTTGCGGAAGATTCTGGGAATTCTGGGAGAGTCGGCATCCCTGACACATACACATAAAAATACACATAACTATTGTCACACACACACTACCACAAATACACATAACTATTGTTACACACACATTACTATTTTTATACACACAAATACTTCTGTGTCGCACACACACCTGCTGTCTGTTACACAGTTATATACTTACCTGTTGGAGAGGAGAGCGCTCCATAAGCTGTCTCCTTCTCTATACTAATGACTGCTCCCCTGCTCTAGTGTCTGCTCTAGTGTTTGTTCTAGTGTCTGCTCTAGTGTCTGCTCTAGCGTAGGCTGGTGCAGTAGGAGGTGTCAGATGACATCATCTTCCTGTTTGTCTGTTACACTGCCCCCTCTGCTAGTTGGAGTTAGTCACTGAACAGCACAGATGTGCAGCTCACAGCCTTCTCACATAGTAACCCTTTACATACAGACTGAACCTGCATATCTGACAAGCTGCTGCTTTATCATATCCCTGCTGTACTGTGACTTCCTGTTGTTGCAGAACTACTGAATGCTTTAACCCCTTGTGTACCAAAACTGCATAACCTGTTACTATTTGCTGTCTCTACTAAATAAACCTAGAATCTGGTTAAGTGCATATGTGTGGACTACGATCCCTATCCAACATCTGCTGTCAGCTATCTTGCACCACAAGACTCTGGCAATATTACCCAGTGCTGCTATTGCAGTGTCCCGCCCAGACAGTGCTCCTCCACCCTCCAGGGATGACTGAGGTCCCCTGGAGGCTGCCCATATGGTGCCTGTATTTATTTTTTGCATTGGCTGAGAGTCAGCTCAGATGGTGCAGGGACAGCCTCCTGCTCTTAAAGAGCCCTGATCGGCAGCTGCTGCAGCTCCTGGACAGTAGCTGTAAATTAGAGATCTCTTCTTATGTGCAATGCTATTAAATAGCATTGCACATAGAAGGAGATCTCGGGTTTATAGCTGATGACCAGGAACCGCACACCAGAGATTAAAGAGCAACATGCAGCTCAAGAGCAGTGGATTGGCCACCCCTGAGCTACAGGCACCACATTCTAAACAACACAACAATTGTGACATACAAAAGCTTGAAAAAACATAGAGGTATACAGTCAGGTCCATAAATATTGGGACAGCGACACAATTTTCATATTTTGGTCTATATACACCACCACAATGGATTTGAAATGAAATGAAACAAACAAGATGTGCTTTAACTGCAGACTTTCAGCTTTAATTTACATCCAAATCAGGTGAACGGTGTAGGAATTACAACGGTTTCTATATGTGCCCCCACTTTTTAAGGGACCAAAAGTTATGTGACAAACTAAACAAAATCAAAATCAAACTTTCACTTTTTAATACTTTGTTGCAAATCCTTTGCAGTCAATTACTGTCCGAATTCTGGAATGCATAGACATCACCAGATGCTGGGTTTCATCCCTGGTGATGCTCTGCCAGGCCTCTACTATAAATGTCTTCAGTATCTGCTTGTTCTTGGGGCATTTTCCCTTAAGTTTTGTCTTCATCAAGTGAAATACATGCTCAATCGGATTCAGGTCAATTGATTGACTTGGCTATTGCATAACATTCTACTTTTTAGCCTTAAAAAAACTCTTTGGTTGCTTTTGCAGTATGCTTCAGATCATTGTCCATCTGCACTGTGAAGCTTTGTCCAATGAGTTCAGAAGCATTTGACTGAATATGAGCAGATAATATTGCCCAAAACACTTCAGAATTCATCCTTCTGCTTTTGTCAGCAGTCACATCATCAATAAATACAACGGAACCAGTTCCATTGGCAGCCATACATGCCCACGACATGACACTACTACCACCATGCGTTACTGATAAGGTGGTATGTTTTGGATCAGAAGCAGTTCCTTTCCTTCTCCATACTCTTCTCTTCCCATCAGTCTGGTACAAGTTGATCTTTGTCTCATCTGTCCATAGGACGTTGTTCCAGAACTGTAATGGCTTTTTTAGATGTTGTTTGGCAAACTCTCTGGTCTTCCTGTTTTTGTGGCCCACCAATGGTTTACATCTTGTGGTGAACCCTCT
>WWET01000019.1:1194120-1207256 GCA_011038615.1 Limnodynastes dumerilii
TCACACTGTTATTTAGACTTGGGATAGGAAACATCACCTCTCATCTCTAATACAGTTTGCAACAGATGAAATATGACTCCCCTGCAATCAACATGGTTTAGCCCAGGAGTAACTAAGTTCATGCACTTAACAAGGTCTGAATCCAGCCCAATGATCCAGAACTAAGTACGCTAGCGTATTTATGCTAGCCAGTCACGTAAAAACACAATTTTGTATATACTGCAAATGTGTTATGCCACATAACTTTGAACGTACGTACCAGCCTACTATCAGCAGCGTAACTACCAACGAAGGGGTAGTTTGGAAAGCGTAAAACGGCAAAAGTACGTACGGAGGAGGGGAATGCTTAGGGAAGTGCATAGTAAATACGCTACGTCCTGAAATGTAACTCTCTGGATCTGGCCCAATGGTATAATCAATGGCAATGTCAAGCCATATTTATATTATATATCATATTATATCATATTTATTCAATATTCAATCATTTACAAACTGTAAAATCATAATCAACAGTGTAAAACTCAGTTGCCGGGAACCCTGAGCTGGGAGGGAGGGGACGCAGATGCCAATGAGAACGGCTTTTATTCGACACCAATTCTGCCGACAGTTAGGCAGCTAGATAGTGAGGGTTACGGTTAGGCAGCTAGATAGTGAAGGTTACGGTTAGGCAGCTAGATAGTGAGGGTTACGGTTAGGCAGCTAGATAGTGAGGGTTATGGTTAGGCAGCTAGGCAGTGAGGGTTACGGTTAGGCAGCTAGGCAGTGAGGGTTACGGTTAGGCAGCTAGATAGTGAGGGTTACAGTTAGGCGGCTAGATAGTGAGGGTTACAGTTAAGCAGGTAGATAGTGAGGGTTACGGTTAGGCAGCTAGACAGTGAGGGTTACGGTTAGGCTGTGGGACGGGGAGGGTTAAGGTTAGGGTCAGGGCTGCCATCAAAGGACTGCAGGGACTTTTGTCCCAGGCCCAGAGAGAGAGGGGGCCCACCGATACTCCTCTTACGTCACCAGCAGCAGGTATTGGTGGTATCCTACCGCGGAGACTTGCTGCTGAATAGGTGTAGCAGGTTTGTCACACAACAGCCGTTCTAGGCAGCAAACCACATCTGGCTTGGAGCGATTGAGAATTCCCAATTGAATAATCCTAACTGTGGCTGACTTTCCCAGGACTTTGTACTGACTTCAACCAGGTCTGATCATGAAAGGAGAGCTGCATGAACCAATAGTGCATCCAGCATTAGCCATGTAATTAGGGAAAGGAAGGGGCACAACACTTGCACGCTGGTCATGGACACTCTGGTGGCACTGTTTTCCTGCATCTGGGCAAGGGGCGGTACCATAGAATTGGGCAGGGTCGGTGGACCACCTGCAATTAAAAAAACATTTTTTTAATAGGATCTAGATGCTGGGACAGGGCAGGAAGTGGACATCACATACACAATGTGGGATCTGTTAAAATTCTACGATAAGGGTGGTCCGGATCTACGTACAGAAATGGTATGTAGATTAGTGTAAATAAGCTACTGTGCACGCATAGTAGCTCAATTCTTAACACAACGTACGTAAGGGGAAAACTACGTGACTGTGAATCCGGACCGGTGTGTTTACGTCCTTATGTCCTCATTTTCATTTGTAAATCTTAATGTATGGCCCTGCTATCTAAGCCATTACGCGCGACCACACGTGAGCTGGAATCTGCTGCGATTGGAGCTCTGTTATATTTGCCAAATTACAAAGATTATTGATGGCTACTAGAATGTACTGGATTACAGCACCACCTCCCCTGTAAGACTCAGAACCACGCTGATATACTGAAGACTGTTACTCATCAGCAGGGAGTCAGGCAGCGTGTTCTACTGTTTATTACTGAAATATGGATTTCATTTCTCAGTGATGATATCTCAATGTGATAAGTCTGGAATGAATTTGAGAATTCCATCTCTACAAACATATGTTACCATCAGGGTGCACTCTTACTATTTATGACTAAGTGTAGAGTGCATTAGGATTTACAATGATATCAGAAGGAGTATAAAATGGACAGAGGATGAAGCCTTGGTGTCCATGTGTAAATGATTAGGCCTCATGTAAAGTTACTGAATGTTTATTTCATCCTCTTTTTGCAATAAGCACTTATGATTGGTTAGTAGCTTTTAAACCAACATAACCAATAAAATCATATATATCAGGCCTGGCCAACCTGTGACTCTACAGATCAGGGCTCGAAGTGAGGGGGTATATGGGGGGTATGTCATACTGTCACTTCTCCCACTGATTTAATTGAAAAGCTATAAATCTCTATTCACTTCAATTATTTCCATATTTTCATACCGCCACTTCTAAATGCCCATACCGCCACTTCTAAATGCCCATACCGCCACTTCTAAGTGTCCATACCGCCACTTCTAAGTGTCTATACCGCCACTTATAAATGTCTATACCGCCACCTCTAAATGTCATTACCGCCACTTCTAAATGTCCATACCCCCACTTCTAAATGTTTATACCATCGCTTCTAAATGTTTATACCATCACTTCTAAATGTCCATACCGTCACTTCTATATGTCCATACCATCACTTCTAAATGTCCATACCGCAACTTCTAAATGTCCATACCGCCACTTCTAAATGTCTAGACCACCACTTCTAAATGTCCATATCATCACTTCTATATGTCCATACCACCACTTCTAAATGTCCATACCGCCACTTCTAAATGTTTATACCATCACTTCTAAATGTCCATACCGCCACTTCTAAATGTTTATACCATCACTTCTAAATGTCCATACCGCCACTTCTAAATGTCCATACCGCCACCTCTAAATGTCCACTTCAAATACTTTTACAGATGTTGTGAAATTACGTATCCCAGCATGCTTTGAGTGTATGGGCTATGCATCTTTATTAAAAAATAGAAGAGACATTGGACATTTTAATTATATTAAATTTATCTCATTTTATTAATTTTTTTTACATTGGTAGAACACTTAGTAGAATCATCTTCCCAGTGTTCACTCTATGTAACTTTACTGTGTTTGACTGTTATGACTGTTTATTACAGAAAACAATTTACTAAAGCATTTTTTTGCAAAACCACCACTTTCAGGCAATTTTTGCGGTGGTTTTGAAACCTCTGCATTTACTAAGAACAAAACCACCAATAAAACCTCCAGAATTAACACTTTCCAAAAAATCACCGCTATCAAACCGCCATCCAAATGGGGAAGAACTAAAAAGCTGGTTCTGAGGGGCGATTTTGCTGAAATCGCTGTCAATCTGCCTGCATGTAATGCTGCTGCCTACACAAAAGAGTCTTACAAGTGTTTCCCCCTTGTACCACACTTACACAAAATAAATAAACACAACAGACTATAATTATAAAATGAAATGAAATATAATATTTTACAAAGAGTAAAACAATTACATCCAAAAATTGGAATAAATAAAAAATTGACATAAAAAACAAAATTAATCAGAAACCAAGCAAAAAATCACCAGATAACTGCTGCAAAATTGCTAAAACCAATAATATTCGAGCTCCTCTGACTTTGCTGCTCACAAACCTATCAAAGTTAATGAAGAAGTTCCCGGGTTTGATGTCAAATGTGCAAGAGAAAGGATGATTTTTACATTTGGTGCTTTGGAAACGGAAACCACTGCCTACAAGCCACCGATGGTGAAACCGGCAAATATTTCCGGTGGTTTTAAATTGACACAATAAAAAGCCCAACAGTAAATCATGTGGTTTGGGACCTAAACCACTGGATGGACTGTCTTTTAGTAAATCTGACCCACTGTGTAAAAAAAACCTTATTTTTCTTCTAATTAACATAACAGAAATAAACTTAGTTAGAATATATGATCAACATTAAAATTAGCATAAGTCAGAAATCTCTTGTTTTTGGCTTTGATTAAAGATCTATTTTTGTCCTATTTCGTACTAACAGAAATGTTATTTTATATTTCAAGCATCTTGAGATCTGTATCCATCCTGTATCTGTTCCTAATAACCATTGACAAATATATGTTCATATTTTATGGAGCGTCTCATGCTGAGCTGCTGACAATAAACTAAAATGGGATTTATTTTAGCGTTGTCCTTCCTAAAGATATACAGACCCGTATTCAGAGTCATTTTTTAACGTAATCTACGTATCTTTTTGTTACGTAGATTGCGTAAATGCGGTCTGAAACTGAATTTACGCAATCAACGTAAGAAAAAGATACGTAGATTACGTAAAAAAATTACTACGCATGCGCAGTAGTAAAAATTGCTAAAGACCGGACGTATATGTTATGCGTCCTGTACGCTGAATATGGGCCACAGTCCTTAAAGAAGCAATGCCATATGGTACATTAATAACATTTTATATTTGAGTTTTAAATAGCATGGTAAGTTACTCATAAGCTTGCAAATCCTTCTGCTACAACTTATTGTGTCTTTTTACAAGCTTAACATGTCATTAGATGGAAGAACGTGAATACCTCAATGTAGAGCTAGAGCCCAGAGGAATGTGGCAAAGCCTCTCTGCTCACAACATCATGTGATAAGGGACAGCGTTTGACACAGGAGTCACAAAACACAGTATAGAAATCTTGACACATCGTATTTCAAACAATGTACCAACATGCAGATGAAATTAAAATCCACACAGCTACTAATTGGCAAGTATAATTAGAAACCACACAACCACTAATTATCAGGTTGGGAGATTGGCTATACGACTTTTTTTAGTAGACCTTTTGCCACAATGCATTTGTTTGTAGAGAGCTAGGATGCTCTCTGTCTTGGGAGGTGATCACTTGTACTGTATGCTTTTGTATATGGCATGGGGGTCACTAGAAAGCTCTCTGTATTGGATGGTGATCACTTGTATGATCTCTGTATTGGGGGGTAGTCAGTAGGTGCTGGTCACTCAGATGCTCCCTATATTTGGTGGTTGTCACCAAGATGTCCTCTCTCTTGGGTGGCGGTCACTAGGATGAACATAAGGATGCTTCCTGCATTGGGTGGTGGTTACTATGATTCTCTTTGTAGTGGGTGGTGGTGCCCTCTGCATTGTATAGAGGTCACTCCAAATCTATATATTGCTCCAGGTCACTAGGATGCTGGTGAAATACCATTCAGTATAAGATATATGCACTTTTTCTTATATTTATCTGTCAATATTTATGTTGACCAATAAAAATATATTTTTTAGGAAGCTTAGAGGGTATGTGCCAAGCCTGGCCACAGGGGGGAGGCAAAGGAGACAGCTGTGATGGGGGCTGGATGTTTAGAGGGACCCCTGCAATCCATTGCTGCAGACACTATTGAAGAGGGATGGGGGCATCCCAAAAACATCAGTGTGCCAGGCCCCAAGATTTCTATTGCCAGGCCTGCCACCAAGTGGCCACATTCTTTCACTATGGTTCTGAATATAACTGTTTTTGGGAAGTAACACCGTTTACGATATACAAAAGATAGGACGTGAGCAAAATAAGTGCTAATTATTAGTCTATACAATAGTATATGTACCTATGTTGCGAGTCCCGCTAAGAAAGGCTGCCTTACGAAGTAGGGGCAGCTGAAAGTTGCTTTACGGACTTAGGCTTAGGCTGCATAGGGGACTTAGGGTTAGGCTGCGAGGGGGGACTTAGGGTTAGGCTGTGGGAGGGAGGGACTTAGGGTTAGGCTGTGGGAGGGGGAGACTTAGGGTTAGGGAGAGGGTTGGGTGAAACTTTCTTTGCTTCCAGAGCACCGTGTTCAGTGCTCCGGGGATCGATTGCTATGCCTCATCGAGGCATAAGCAATCGATATCCCTGCCAGTCCGGAACTGGCTGGGAGTGAACGGCTCTATTGAAATAGGGTTGTTCGCTACGGGGACCCATGCTCATGTGCCTATACCGGTATATGCTATTACTTAGATTATATATTAGTTAAAAGTCTTATAAAATGCAAGGGAGATGTTTATAGCAGATATCGCACTCTATATAATTATATAAACATATAAAATTCAAACCGCACAATATATAAAACATATGTGAGAGGGTGAAGTGTGCAGGTATGTGACAGTATGATAGATCCTCACTTATGAAGTACATCTGCTTTCACTATGCCTTTGATGTAATATTATTGGCAAATACAGAGAGAAAGAGAGCCATGTGCTGTGTGGCATCCATCAAATACACAGCTGTGCGGAAATCACTGATTTGTCGATTGCTTGGCTCCTCACCAATCCTATGGCTTTCTATGGTAATGCTGGGGGCCTACCATTTAACAAATGGAACCTTAGCTTAGCCAGTGTCATAACTACAGTGGATGAATAGGTGGTAGGAGGAATTGTAGAGACCTGGACACAGGCTGTGACACGCCAACCCCTATGTGACAATAAAGGCCTTGGCATCACATATAGGTGGAGCACTGTTATGATTCATAGCGGTCCTTCCCTAGGCATTGGCCCGCTGATGTGCAGCCTGGTGCAGGAGACTGCTGACGCACCTGCTGCTGGAGAGCTGAGGTATAAGCGCTTCCCCTTCTCTCTTTGGCCCTGGGACAAAAGTCTCCCTGGTGGCAGTCCCGGTGTTTGGTTTCAAAGAAAGTGCTACCTCTGCGCCTGAAGCAGAGTAAGCCTGTTGTAGGCCCTCCAACATGACCCATTCCATTAGATACAATTTAATCCTCTCCTGAGCTTCCAACTGTCACTCACCTGGTTTAAATAAATTAACTGGTATTTGAAAAACTATTTGTCTCTTCAACAGAGGTGGTTACCATAGTAACTGACAGTTGGAAACTGAGGAGCAGAGTATTTTGTACCTAATGGAATGGATCATGTTGGAGGGTGTGCTGTTGTAGACCCATATGCTTGCCGGGCCACAACCTCTCATGCCCGTCTTGGCATCTGCTTCACAGACTGTACCTGGAATGACTTTAGCCAGGGACCAGGTGGTGACTCCCTCTCCTCTCAACTCAGAAAATGTCCATTCACATTACTGCACAAGCCCAGAAGATGTCTCCACTCTGTTCTTTTAGGAAAAGAGCGGAATGAGGACATGGGGGTCGATGACAAATTTCTATGGGATCCAACACAGCTTAGTTCCTAATCCTATAAAACAATATCTTTTACCTCTTGCGCTCATGTATTCCTCATGAGCCTCTTCTCCTGGCAATGGCTGCAACTCAGATTATCTGCTCAGCTGCACATATGTTAATGAACACAAAGCTCCAGTCCTTTGCCTAAGAGCAAAAACACATCACAGGTCACCTGACAAGGGGTGTGGTTCATCAATGATCTGCATTTCAACAGATCGCTCACTGGCAATCACATGATGACCGCAGTCATTTTGTGACAGGTTCTGATGAGACAGCGCCATTACTGCGACTGGTGAGTCTTTCCAGATTCCAACGTCCAAAGGTGCTATTTTTTTTTCAGCCTAACCCTAACCATCTACTTCCTGCATGCTAACCCTTATAATCCCCTAATCTTAACTCTGGACCTGATTCAGACTTAAAATAAGAACTTAAAGTCACTCCTGGGCAAAACCATGTTGTTTTCAGGGAGAGTCAAGTAAATTGTATTCTTTGCATGCAGGGATATATCTTTGAATTGCTTACTGCACACAGATACTGCCCAGCTTTACTATCACACTGTTATTTAGACTTGGGATAGGAAACATCACCTCTCTACTCTAGAACTGTTTACAACAGATGAAATATGACTCCTCTGCAATCACCATGGTTTAGCCAAGGAGTGACTTTAAGTTTTTATTTCAAGAAGCTTCTTAAGTGTAAATCAGGTCCTTTATTCCTAACAGTCCCCTTCCCATAGCCTTAGCTTAACCATCCACCAAACCTAACCATCCCCTTCCCTCAGCCTAACCTTAACTTTCCCCTAAACCCTAACCATCCTTGCCCTGTGGCCTAACCATTCCCTTGCCGCAGCATAACCCTAATAATTACCTTTTAGCAGCCTAACCTTAACCGTTCCCTTTCTGCAGCCTAACCCTAACCATCCCCTTCCCGCATGCTAACCTTTATAATCCCCTAACCCTAACTCTAATTCTAACAGTCCCCTTCCCATGGCCTAACCTTAACCATCTACTAAACCTAACCATCTCCTTTCCACATACTAATCCTAATTATCCCCTAACCCTAACTCTAATCCTAACAGTCACCTTGTTGACATAGGAATAGAGCCGCAATTAAACTGTCGGTTGTCTCAGTGTTGCAATAGTGATTGCCACAACGGCAACTAAACCTCCCTGACAGGTGGGTATTGATAAAATGGAAGACTAAATGGGTTAGAATTGTTCTGATCAATGTATGTGGAATGTTCTGGCATTTTTATTATATGAACCCCAGTATTGGCTATAGAAAGGTTACAGCTAATAACACAGAAGTAATCAGCAAGCAAATGTTTCAGACTTTAGTCTTTCTCTATAGTTGCAGGTTTGGACTCCCATTATAGCAGATTATCATTACTGTGTTGTTTAGGACGGAATGTTCCTAAATGAATCATATAAAACATTAATTCCCTGCATAGATTGTTACATTGTTCATCAGCTTTCAGAAAGGTCTAAATAACCATCATATTGAGAGTAAAACGTTCTGTCCATTGAATGTATGATCATTGTTATGTTCTGAGACTATAACAATGTATCAATATGACCATTAGAAACATAGAAAGTGACGGCAGATAAGAGCCACATGGCCCATCCAGTCTGCCCAGTTGTTTTTTTAAAACTATACTGACCCTACTCCCTATTTACCCTCAATTTAGTTTGAGATATAGGTTATCCTTATATTTATCCCAAGCATGTTTACACTGTTCAAAAAGGGGGTGTACCACTTTAAAGCGCTAAATTTCCTGCAGCAGTCCTAAACCAAAGGAAAGGGCCCTGAACGTTCCTAAAATACAGACAACAAAAACAATGGTATGGATAGGGAAAGCACTGGTAGATATAATGCAATAATGATAAAATTAAATGAAATTAATAAATAAACAATGAACAATTGAAATTATTATAGATACATAGCGGCATATAGAGAAAAAGATCTTGAAACAGTCAGTTTTGTTGTGATAAATAATGTAGAATCTTTTTCTCAAAGTGTCATTTCCATATAGTTCCAGGTATTGTCCATTTCATTTAGAGTAGAAAAAAAGGGAAAACAAACCAGAGATGAATAAAATGGCCAACCAATGAATAGGTACATAAAATACATAAAATAAATAGCAATTGAATATTAAGAAAAAATGACCAACTACTATGCCTGAAATTTTAAAACGAAATGCTTTAGTAGATCAATATTAAAATAACAGGGCAGGGTAAAAACGGCAATTGGTAAGTAAATAGGTGTGCAAAATTAAATAAAGTAGTAGTTGAAGGGACAGGTTTATTGGTGGATTTACTGTATACTTATCAAGGAAAGCCCACTGAAATGAGTGAGCCACTGAAAGAGATGGGAAAGGCACTCTGCTACTTCTGGTTGCATATCAACCAGGGGAGAAGATACAAGAGCTATTATTGCACTATTTTTTAAGCCGGCAGTGGGAATCCAGCCAGAGACATTAATCCCTGCAATGCAATAAATAATTTGGCCTGAACGGAGGAATACACATTATATAGAGCGGAAATGAGTTAATACAATAATAAAATGTGAGACAGAAGTTTCTGATGAGAATAGATTTACTTATTGCCTTTTGTGGCTGAGAGAGATTATATTTAGCCCAAACTGTTCTAAAGAGGATCACGGACTGTGTCCACAGGGATTTCTTTTCAGCCCAAAACCTAAATCTCTGCTCCCTTGCAGCCTTGACCTCAGTGGATACAGAACTTTGTAGCCAAATGCCAGAGTGACTCATTTTTTGGTCAAATTTGTGAAAATATGGGAATAAAAGTTGTTGGACAACAACCATACCAAAACAAATATTTCTATTTTATCACAATGTTTAGTTAAAAAAAATTTGTTCATAATAAAAAAATAATAATTTTATATAAATAATATAAAATTATATTAAAATTGAATTTAAAGTTTAAAAATCTACATATTGTGCATCCCCTTAGATAGAAACATTCCCAGCAGCTGCAAGGGCCAATAAAGTATTAGCACGTATAAAAAGGGGCCTAGACGCAAGGGAAGACTGTGTAATTTTGCCATTATATAAATCATTGGTAAGGCCTCATCTTGATTATGGCGTTCAGTTTTGGGAAGCATGCCATAAGAAAGGGTTCAGAGAAGGGTGACAAAATTGATAAAGGGTGTGGAGTCGTTCAGTTATGAGGAAAGGCTAGCCAGTTTAGGTAGGCTTACTTTAGAAAAGAGGCGTTAAAGAGATATGATTAATATGCGGTATATATGTCATTTGACATTAACATAGGCAAGCCTTGATATGGAGTGTGTAGACTTGGTGGGATTTTCTATCTACTGCCCATATTGACTGGGTAATTTCCCTGAAAGTGCACCCCTAATTATCCTGTGGTTGGATCCAGACTTAAGTAAGTGCTTGAAAAGAGTTACTCCTGGGCTAAACCATGGTGATTGCAGGGGAGTCATATTTCATCTGTTGCAAACAGTATTAGAGTTGAGAGGTGATGTTTTCTATCCCAAGTCTAAATAACAGTGTGATAGTAAAGCTGGTCAGTATCTGTGTGCAGTAAGCAATTCAAAGATATATCCCTGCATGCAAAGAATCCAATTAACTTGACTCCCCCTGCAATCAACATGGTTTAGCCCAAATAACAGTGTGATAGTAAAGCTGGTCAGTATCTGTGTGCAGTAAGTAATTCAAAGATATATCCCTGCATGCAAAAAATACAATTAACTTGACTCCCCCTGCAATCAACATGGTTTAGCCCAGGAGTAACTCATTTCAAGCACTTACTTAAGTCTGGATCCAGCCCCATGTGTTTGCATGATTTGCAAAGTGGCAATTCACCCAGAGGCGGAACTACCATTGGTGAAACAGGTGCAACGGCAATGCTGATACAAGGGCCCACAGCCGTTATCACTGCACCGCCGAAGCTCCCCACTGGGTTACTTGGGATATCATCAGGGCCAAGGCATATTTTTTGCACCTGGGCCCACAACTGGCTAGTTCTGCCTCTGAATTAACCTGATTCCTTATTGGGTAGCTAATGCCCCAAAAAAAAAAAAAATAAAGTTGAGGACTGCTGGACCGTAGGAATTCCCATCTGTTCTTAAAAGTAATGTTTCCGAAATCCTTAGGACCTACAGTACTGTATGAGATGTTTCTCTATGACGCACATCACTCTAGCAAAACACAATCTAACTCTCAGTCCAGTTTTGTGATGGGCTTACAGACAAGAATGCTGTATTTGTTCTATATCTCCCTAGGATATTTTTCAGTGATGCAGTCAAAATATTTAGTATCAAGGTAACAGCACTCTTTGCCCCCTAGTGCAGTAATGCAATACATTTGTGAATTTGATGAGTCACTAAATTCCTTTGAGAAAGAGCCAGTGAGATCTGCAGGGAACAGATATGACAGAGGGGGAGATACTGCAATAACTCGGGAAAGATAAACCAAAGAGACCAAATGTGGTGTTAGTTTGTTAAATCAAATGGAGCAGAAGTGACAACTGCAGCTGCAGAGTCTTTCATTATCACAGCCACATGTTTGCTATAGCCTGGATGAGGATTACACAATGCCTTTGCAATATAGCATTATTAGGACCCTGAGGGTAACAATGCAATGTCGCAATGTAACGTACCAGGACGGAATTCTGGATCCAGATCTGTCCTTGTAAGTATTCGGACAGTGGGTCCATGTGACCAGGGGCTGATCTACCATTGGTGCAACAGGTGCAACGGTCCATGCAGATACAAGGGCCCACAGCCGTCACCACCGCACCACCGAAGCTCCCCACCGGGTTACCTGGGATATCATCCGGGCTAAAGCATATTTTTTGGCAACTGGGCCCACAGCTCGCTAGTTCCGCTGAGTGGGATGGCCAGAGCTGGAAGAGTAAGCCCACGTTTTATATGGGGATGGTGCAGTATTGTTAAGGTAGGATCCTCGGACCGTAAGTCGCCTGTACAGAGTTTAGGATACAGTGGGGTTCCGGAAGACTGCTATGGCAGCGGAAGTATGGATCCGGACCAATGATATTTTTATTTTTAACTTGAAACGTTCTCTCCACTTAAAACATCTGTTATAAGTATGCCCCCCAAGGTGCAATAAATAGGATAATCCCCATAAGACATCCCAATCTATGGCCAGATCTGCCTTGATAAGCACTTCTAGAATGATGTCCCATCCCTTTTAAAAATGCGACTCTTCTTCCCTGGGAAAATTGGTATGCAGGGGCAGTGACAGGGAGGCGGACAGGGGGTGCCCAATAGCGCAAAGGAACACCCAAGTCTGGATGTGACAGAGGTGGGGCCGCTGTGCGCATTTGTGCAGAGCGCCATTGGAGTCTGGCAGCTTAAAATAGCACAGTATGAGTGTTTAGCATTATTTACAAGGGCGGAAGGTGACAGACTCAGGCCCCATAGGAGGAGGCGGGGCCTGAGTCTGGATAGGTGGGACTAGGTTGGGCCAGGCAGGACTGGGGGCGGAACTGAGCGGGGTCGCTGCCTGGTAGAAGCTGTCAGAGGCTGACAGCTTAAAGCAGAGCAACTCACACATGCAGTGCCGACTGCGGTTTTAAACTGCCAGCCTCTGACAGCTTGCTTAGAGTGCAGCAGGAACGGCTGCTACGGCCTCCCCCCTCTCCTCTGACACCCTTTAGCAGCCACACCCCTTGCACCCTCTGTAGTTAAAGTCCTGATTGTTTATAAATTCATAGCAAGTAGCTCTCGGCTGTATCATTGACGATGGGTGTGGGTCGGGGGCGAGATCAACGTTTTATACCAACCAGTTTTGAATTGGCTCTGGTATAGTTTGCTCCTGTCCCACTGAGGACAAGCAATCGAAGATCCAGAGGATGAATCTGCAGCAGCGAGATGTGAGTATTTATCCTATCCTAATTCTCACCCTAACCCTCCCCTTCCATTACCCTAACCCCCCCTTCCTCGCAGCCTGACCCTAAGACTCCCCTCCCCGCTGCCTGACCCTAAGACTCCCCTCCCTGCTGCCTGACCCTAAGACTCCCCTCCCCGCAGCCTAACCCTAAGACTCCCCTCCCCGCAGTC
>WWET01000019.1:1265983-1294430 GCA_011038615.1 Limnodynastes dumerilii
CTTTTCCTCCCCCTAAAAATAGCTATTAGGGGGAGGAAAAGGGGAATATATGGGGATAACGCCGGAATACTTACCCTAACGCCAGATGGCGTAATTTAATGTGTTGGCGCGTATTGTTAAAATCCCCGCTGACACTTAGTAAATAAAGCGATCTTCCGGTTTTCCATGGCGATGATAGCATTGTAAATAAAAAAATCTTCGCTTTTATAAGATAAAGCCCATGAAAACGTGCTTTATCATATGAAAAAGGTTTACTTTCTATATGAATATAAGGAAGCTCAGTAATTACAGTGACTGTACGAGTAGCAGATGATAGGGGCACTGTACAGTAGATGAAGGGCAATTCCACAATGGAGTTCAGAGAAAAGTTGGAGAAGAAGTCTGGCTTGAAGTCATAGATCTTTTAGATATTATCATTTTTAATAACATTCTACTACCAAAAAAATGCTTGTTTTTCTATGGGAAAGCCTCATTCGAAAACAAGGACCTCTGTAGGTTACATGGCCTTTAAAACACAGCATGCATGTGTTTGTGTGTGGTCAGAAGTAAGAGCAACATGCTGCTATAACCCTAGATATTCGGAACAAACTAAAATTCTACAGGAAAGATTACAGCTCTGATTGAGAGAAGAGAGGAATCACTTCCATACAAAGAGCTCACTTTAGTATTAAAGAGCCAAATACAGACTTCTAAGTCTTTTTCTTTCCTTGGCTTTTTTTTCCTTAGCTTAGAATTGCAGAAACAATATTCAGATTAGAGTTTCAGATTTAAGGATTTCAAATATCTCCTTTCATACCCGTCTTCAAGACTTATCTTGGGCTGCTCCTCACCAATGAAACTCCTTGCCTCACCCTTCTTACATTTTCTCCATCCACTGTTCCTCCCTCATCAGTTTCTGTCCTATGGATGTCATGCCCCCTCGTTCATAGTTACGCTGTTGATACGATGCTGGTACGTACGTTCAGAATTACATGACGTAACATCTGCTGCGAACATGCGAAGTACATACAAAACAGGGTTTTTACGTCAGCGGCTAGCGTAAATACGCTAGCATACTTAGTTCTGGATCTACCCCATTGTGCATATTGCACACTAGGCCTCCAATAATGAAAGAATACTGGGAATTGCAGTTTCACCTAAATTCAAGACTTATCTTGGGCTGCACCTCACTAATGGAACTCCTTGCCTCAACCTTACATTTTCCACATCCACTGCTTCTCCCTCATCAGTTTCTTATATTCACTTTTGCTCCATTTGCACCTGCTGGGCCTGATTCTTAGTTATACATATTTTTAACATATTGTACATATTGCAAGCTAGGCCTCCAATAATGAAAAAATGCTGGGACTTGCAGTTTCACTTAAAGAGCCTCAGGTTGAGCAGGCCTGGTTAAGCACTAGGTAATCGCTGGTACTTTATGATCCACAGTTCCTTACTCAACGCTGAATGATTTTGAATCACAATATTGGACTCTACTCACTCCAACACAGCCCCAGATGAATTGGGTGTTTGACGCGTTTCTCCACCTCTCAGGCTGGTTTCTTCAGAGGCATCTACCATTGAGCTGTGTCCAAAATTGTGAAAGTTAAAAACTAAACTTATTGCCATCTGTGGATCTAGCAAGAGGAACGTAGGTTACCTGTTTTTTGTTCACTAATCCTGGACTGTAACAACTGATCAGGGACCAGCTACCTAGTGGTGGAATCTACCAGTCTCACTTACTAAGTAAAACAACTTTCTGGACACTTGCCGGTGCTATTGAGTAAAATCTCCAGCTCTTTTTTTATATCTGCAATTGAAACATCTAGAAAATAGAACCTTTTTCTGTATTCAGGCAAAAAAATTGCTTTTTATATGACTATAAGTATACAGCTTTTTTAAAACCGGTTTGAATATCAGGACTAAAGAACTAAAAAGCTGTTTAGATAAACAGAGCATTTATTCTGATGGTTGCTTTTCTGAGGATTTTTTACTAAAGAGAGTGAAAAATATGCCCAGTTCCTTGTGCTAGTTAGTTACTAAGGGCCTGATCCAGCGCTACGAAAATTCGCACGACGGGCGAATGCGAACGTTCACTCGGGCCTATCAACATACACGCCCCTAACACTCCCATAGTAAAGTACCTGCATACGACGCCTATACCCTACACTGGGTACGACCGTCGGCCGTACGAAAATTCTCAGAAAATACGCTTAGCACGCCCATACTGTACAATTTAAATGGCTATCCCCGCCTCCCTGTAGTAAAACGGGCGCCCAGCCGACCATCGTAAAGAACGCACGCCCCGCAAGCGAAAAATACGCTCACAATACGCCCGCTATTCGGTCATGACGCTCGGGCGACCGGAAGCTGTCATACTGGGCATGCGCGTTGCGAATTTTTCGCCGAATTTTCGCATACGCTCGTCGTACGCTCGCTTGCGGTCGTTGCTCTGGATCAGGCCCTAAGGCCCAGATTCACAACTGCGGATGTATTACACATACGTCCGTAAATTACCTAGAATTGCTACTACGCATGCATAGTAACTATTTTACGTAATATACGTATCGTTTTGTTACGTAGATTGCGTATATGGGATCCTAAAGACCATATATACGCAATCTACGTAACAAAACGATACGTAGATTGCGTAAAATAGTTACAATGCATGCGTAGTAACAATTCTAGGTAATTTACAGACTTATGTGTAATATGTCCGCGGATGTGAACCCGGGCCTAATTATCTAGGATTCTGTTGTATGTGTTCATGCTGCATGTTATATACATAGGCCCAGATCCAGAACAACGCTTCTGTGCGAATGTACGCCTGGCGGACACATAAAATCACGATTTTGTATGTACTACGCATGCACACGACAGATGAGACGCCATGTAACGTAACTCTGAGCGTATTGGCCATTCACGTATTAGTTGTGTAAATTCGTACGTGAGACAAAAGTACGTCTAAAATACGCAATGTAGACGGGGGTTTTCATTTGAAGTGTACAGTATGGGCGTTCTTAGCTGCGTAAGTCCGTGTTGACCATCCGTACATGTGCGGACGACAGCGGTTACGTGGCCAAAAGTTAAGGTAGGGCTTGAAAAGCGGAAATCGGTCAAAGCACGTACATTCAAGGGGTGCGCCTAGGGGAGTGTATAGAAGATACGCGTGAATACGCTACGCGAGAAAACGGATTGCAAGCGGAGTTCTGGATCAACCCCATAGTTGGAATATAAGCTGGTCGGCATGTGTTTTACATGTTAGACGTGGTTAACAGTATTTAGTATTTTGTTTTTAATTGTGTGCTATAAAAGTGTATTTTTTACCCTTTTTAGAACCACATAGCACAGATAAATGTATAATTAGTTTTGGTTTCTAGGGCTGTAACCCCTTGTTAAGTCCGTCCAGCAGCTGATTGTGGTTTAAACACCCATATGTTTGGGGATTGGTTTGCTGCTGCGAGCAGCCCTTTTCCAACCGGGACGTTTTTGACACCGTGTTCCCAACTATGGACCGGAAACGGCTGATCCTTCCCTGCAAGAGTGAGGTATGTGAAGAACCCCAGTGCCGACTGGTGAGTATTTCCCCAACCTCAACCCTTATCCTAATCTTCGCCCTAACCCTCCCCATCCATTACCCTAACCCTCCCTTCCCCGCAGCCTTACCCTAAACTTCTCCTTCTATGTTCCATCCCCTCCCTGCAACCTAACCCTGACTCACCATCTATGCTGTATCCCCTCCCCACAGCCTAAACCTAAGACTCCCCTTCTACACTCTATCTCCCTCCCTGCAGCCTAACTTTAAGACTTACCTTCTATGCTGCTTCCCATCCCTGCAGCCTAACCCTAACCTCCCCTTCAGACTAAACTCCCCCTCCCTACCTCATAGCCCTCTATCCTGTCCGGTCTTGCTTCGGGTACCATCGGGTGCTGTAGCAGATCTAGCGGCAGGTCCGGGTACCGGAAAGCTAATGAATAGGAATTTGCCGGAAAAATGTATTTGCCATACTTACCCATTCATTATAAAAGCTTTCTAATTAGTCACATTTTTGGAAATAACGAAAATCTGACTTTCATAGTGGAACTCCTACGTTTAGCGCCAGGTAAGATTTATTTGTTTACACTGGTGGTTGAAGAGATTTTTCAAGAAACGTATGAGCTTCCATTTCAGCATCTTTCATCTTCCTAGGCCCTGCTTCATATGTCTCCAGGTTTGATAGACACATCAGGCCTGATCCAGAGCTACGCTGGCTGGCTGTCCGTAAGTACGGCCAGCGTAGCTCTGGTGCACCCGCCCTGTCACTCCCCCTGTGTGAGCGTAGTTACACACAGTTATGCCAGCTGAAGGCTACCCTAACTTCAGCCGGTGTAACTGTGTGTAACTATGCTTACACAAGAGGGTAATCTGTCAAACCCAGCCCTCCCGTCCTAATTACCCACTCCCCGCCTAGCTTCCGTAACTACAGCGTATGAGCCATGGATTAGGCCGGGCAACATCTGCCTGTCGCATGCGCAGAACTGCAGAAATGCCGCTTTTTCAGCATACGGCCGCCGTAAAAACGACGGCATCCTCATCATTTCAGAGATATAGACATAAAATGTGCCCCGCACAGACATCTTATTAGGTACTTTTACCTATAGTGAGATACTTATATTTGCATGAAAAGCAGTTAAAGATTATTCAGCCTAAAGTCATTGTTGGGACATTATCAGCCAGGTATTTTGTAGTGTGCACAGGGATGTGGGATCATTTGTCAACTTCAATGGGACTGGTTGGTTGGTTGGTTGGTCGGTCGGTCGGTTGGTTGGTTGGTTGGTTGGATGGATGGATGGAGGTGTGATGTCTCCTGGTAGCATGGAGTAATACGCTGCACTAATTTGGCTAATGGGTACACAGCTAACATGACTTCATCATCTGCAATTCTGGCACTTGGCTTTATTTGGTATTTCCCGTACCCTGGTATTCCCTCCTATTCTAAACAGAAACGCAGCACACAGCAGCCGACGGAACTGCTTCTCCCCACGTGGCACTACTATTGATGCCAGCATCTTCAACATTTACTTCCATTGCCATGGGAGTGAATTCCCTTAGTTGCAAATCTCCTCTACCATCAGTAAAGACGTCCGCTATCTCCATAAGAGTTTGTTCTTCCTTTCTGACCACAGATCTTTACTTAATGTTAGCCATAGTGGCAATTTTTAGGAGAATTGGAGATTCCAGCTTATTTCCTGGCTGGGTAATATCATCTAGGGCCGTATACAGAATACAGGATGTATAATATATACATTCGATGTTCAGCGTTTTTTCCTACTGCACATGCGTAGTATATTTTTTACGTTATCTACATATCTTTTCCTTACGTAGATTGCGTAAATGCGGTCTGAAAGAACGCATTTACGCAATCTACGTAAGAAAAGATACGTAGATAACGTAAAAAAATGTACTACGCATGCGCAGTAGGAAAAAACGCTAAACACCGAACGTATATATTATACATCCTGTAGTCTGTATACGGCCCCTAATGTTTACCTGCACAAGTGCTGAGACTAAGATTTTTTTCTATTAATGTGGCTTTAGCGCTGAACTTTACATTTACAGCAAGTGGACTTTTTGCATGTTTAGGCCATCATTTCTGTTGATATAGAGTTACATGCTGCTTATGTATTTTTAGATCTGTTTAATTATTGTGTATAATATACAAATATTGGAATATATGGTGTATGTATTAATTTGTTTTTTTTTCTGGTATCAGATGGATTGTTAATAAAATTGTATATTTAGCTTAATTTGTTGGTTAATTGAGAAGAATTCACACTTTCATTAATATTTTGTATTTTTTTCTTTATTTTAGAAATTTTGGTACAGTGCTGGTTTTCTTTTCTTGTACTAATAATGGACTGGATCCAGACTTGCTTGAAATTAGTTACTCCTGGGCTAATCCATGTTGATTGCAGGGGAGTCAAGTTAATTCTATTCTTTGCATGCAGGGATATATCTTTGAATTGTTTACTGCACACAGATAGTGACCAGAGGCGTTTTAAGAAGTGAGGGGGCCCTTGTGCAGGATTTGTACATGGGCCCCCACCACTACCCTAAGACAAGACTGCCCCGATTCTCGGACCTCAAAAGGGGTGGGACCGAACTGCGCTTTATGTCCCGCCCCTTTTTCGCCCCGTGGGTAGGGGCTGTCTCAATACAGGGGAAGGGGGGCTCATTCGGCATCTATTTCATCCCTCCGGAAGATCTTTGAGGGAAGAAATAGATGCCGAATGGCCCCCCTTCCACTGCCAACCCTGGGTGCAGGATGAATGCCACAGGGCCCCCTATTCTGAGGGGCCCGTGTGCACTGCACACCCTGCACCCATTGTAGATACGCCTATGATACTGGCCAGCTTTACTATCACACTGTTATTTAGACCTCGGATTGGAAACATCACCTCTCAACTCTAATGCTGTTTGCAACAGATGAAATATGACTCCCCTGCAATCACCATGGTTTAGCCCAGGAGTAACTCATTTCAAACACCTACTTAAGTCTGGATCCAGCCCAATGTCTGGCCATACTTCAGATGTCCGTAGCATTTTTGTGGCTGGTGTTTTTTTTTATAATGCCACAAACTAATCCCAGAGACTGCAGCATTTTTTCACGTTTTTTTAATTCCATTTTTCAGAATCTCTTTCACTTCCTCTTCAACACTTTTCTGTGGAAATGTTGGTTCTTTTTTCTTGAGTAATGCGTAAGAAAAAATATTATTAAAATTCCAGTGGTCAAAGCACTTTACTTAACTAATGTTATAATAAAAAACGGTAAAGAAAATGCCATATTCTGTGGACTATGATGCATGTGACCTCTCACATTTAAATTAGTAATTAGATGTAATAAACTGACACTGGCTGAACTGCAAAATCCATGTGTCAGGAAATAAAGATTGTAATCATGCATGCATTGATGTTTTACAATCTCTGCAACAATAAGCGTTGGAATGGGTAGGCAAGGGGGTATCCCCCCCTCCCAAACTAGTGGGGATGCCAGCAGAGGATTGCACAAAGACAGTGCCTGGCTGGTTGTTAATAACACACTGAGCCAGCCGCTGTTTGTGCAATCCTCTGGCAGCATCAGATCTACTCCACAGCAACTCCCTCCCATCTGAGTGACGCTGAAGTGACCCAGGATCACGTCAGCATCATTCAGTGAGCAGAGAGCACGCTGCGAAGGAGAGGAGGAAAAAAAGAGATTTAGCAGGGTCAAGGTAAGTTTTTCAAGTGTGGGTGGGAAGTAATGGCTGTATAGAACTAGAGACAGCCGAAAGCTCATTTTTGTCTGTCTCTACTTACCCATTAATTTGCTTGACCCGCTGCCTGTCAGACTCGTCGCACCCACCACAGACTCCTCCGGGGACTTTTAGGATGAGGGTTAGGCTCTGGGGAAGGTAGGGTGAGGGTTAGGGTTATGGAAGGGGAGGGTTAGGGTCAGCCTGCAGGGAGGGGAGTCTGGGTTTAGGATGCGGGGAGGGGAGGGGAGTCTTAGGGTTAGCGGGGAAGAGAGGGTTAGGGTCAGGTTACAGGAAAGGGAGGGTTACAGTTAGGGTCATGGAGGTTGAGAGTTAGGATAAGGATAGGGAAAGGGTTGGGGTAAATATATACTTACCCTTTAGAGCACTGTATTCGGTGCTCCTGGGATTTATTGCTTTGCCTCTTCAAGGCAGTTCGGAACTGGATGGGAGAGAATGGCTCTTTCGCAATAGAGTGGAGACCCACCATTCCCCCTGTTTACTGTATATTTATCTCAATATCTCATATACTTCATAAACCTAAACCACTTTGGCAGCTCTTGCACAACTCTTCCATATTCTTCTCCTGCCTCTTATGTTTATGTTGGGGTGGAGCACCCTTATCGGTAAACATCCTTGGTTTCTCAGTCCTGATGGGGGGCAACTGGATGCCACGGACAATATACCCTGTAACACAAGCACACAGTTTATATAAAATAACTGTAACTACAGCATCAAGGACCAACATTCTGCCAGCTTAGAGTCACGGCTTTCATTAAATAAATATCCTGAGAGTAAGACGCCTATTACAGGTGTGGAGGATTTCATGGAAATGTCCTGAGCAATAATCCTGTAGGGAGGACATTCCTGGAAGACTATCTGAGTACATTACTATTATGACTCAGGGAGCACTCGATGGCATTTACTCTCTATGGGCCTGATCCAGAGCTACGCCCGAGACCGAGCGTACGCCGGTCGGGAGCGTAAAACCGGGCAAAAAAACCCACTGCGCATGTGCAGTATGACAACTTCCGGTTGTCCGAAGGACATGAGCGTACAGTGAGCGTATTTTAAGCGTATTTTTCGCCCAAGGGGCGTGCGTTTTGTACGACGATAGTCCAGACGCTCGAGTTACTACACAGAGGCGGGGATAGCCATTTAAATTGTACAGTATGGGCGTGCTAAGCCCCGTACGACCAGCGTATCTGTACGAAAATTCGCACGGACGCTGAACGTAGGGTTCATCCGCCGTAAGTAGGTACAATCAATGGGAGTGTCATGGGCGTGACACTTTATACGCCCGGGCGATCATACGCTATGCTCGCGGGCGTAGGTCTGGATCAGGCCCTATGCTTCTAATTGTAATGCATTCCGTGTAATGAAATGTAAGCAAAGGGGTTCCTCCATCCCATTCATTTATTCATCTTTTATTTTTACATTGTTTAACATTCTTATCTTATTTTCATTTTATTTTTGCATTGGATTCGAGTGAATTGAAGACCCTTTGCTACAGCGGTCGAGCCATTCCTTAAAAGGACTTTGTGACATTCTTTTTGATTTTGGGTACTATATGCCGCTATGTATTCCAATTGTATGTAAATTATTTGTGGTTTAGTATATACAATCATATACATTTGGTTGTTACACACACAGACCAGCGCTTTGGTCATATTCCTATCCCCCTTTTCAATATACTGTTATTTAGGAAGGTTGGCACCTTTCTGGTGTATGACATTGCTGCAGGTGTTTAGCGCTTTAAAGTGGGATCCTCTATTTTGGCCACAATGCATCAATACGATACCTTCTGTCCACAGCGGGCATAAGTTCTTGCTATCAAAAATGTAGCTTGCATCTCTATGCTAATAGAAGTGCTTGCTGCTCTAGTTGAATAATAAAGCATGTAGGACAAGATATAAAACTACGTTCACATATTTACGCTAGCCGGTGGTGTAAAAATGCTATTTTGTATGTACTGCACATGCGCACGATAGATGTTACGCCACTTAACTCTGAACGTATGTGCCAGCATCGTATCAACAGCGTAACTAGGAGCGATGGAGAGACAGCCATACGATACCTGTAATTACGCTTTGGAGGCGGGGTGAGGCATTTAAATCGTACAGCATGGGTGTGCTTAGGCGCTTGCGTATGTGAAGCCTTTACGTATGTCAGTAGTTACGCTATGGAAAATTAAGGTAGGGTTTGGACATCGTAAAACGGCAAAAGTATATACGAGCGAGGGGAGTGCATAGAAAATACGCTACGCAATGAAACATAATGGAAACGTCTGTCTGGATCAGGCCCGTTATGTGACCGACGTTTCCATCATGTTTCATTGCGTAGCGTAGCGTTGTTTTCTTTGCATGCGGGGATATATCTTTGAATTGTTTACTGCACACAGATACTGACCAGAGGCATTTTAAGAAGTGAGGGGGCCCTTGTGCAGGATTTGTACATGGCCCCCGCCTCTACCCTAAGACAGGACTGCCCCGATTTGCGGACCTCAAAAGGGGTGGAGCCGAACTGCACTTTAAGCCCCTCCCCTTTTTCGGCCATTGAATCGGGCAGTCTCACCGCAGGGGAAGGGGAGCTCATTCGGCATCTATTTCATCCCTCTGGAAAATGCCACAGAAAATAGGAGAAAAATAGGTGGAAAATTACACCTGGACAAAATAATGTTGCATTACAGGGGAAGCAAATTTCAACTGTTGCAAACGGTATTATACCCCTTTCACAGCTCCGCCACCCGGCAATATCCTGGGTCTTACAATCTGGGATATTGCCGGAGAGGCAGATCATCTTTCATCTATCACATTTGACACAAGTAATTTCGTGACCCGGGTCTGCCCTGACAGCGTAATAGGTGGTGCGTGGCTCCCAGGGAAGGTTCTGTTTACTATTGCCATAGCAACCAAATCCCTCCAATCAGGTTTCATTAGGTGTGATCTGGATTGAAAAACTTATGTCTCACCTTTCACACTGACCTCTAACCTGGTTCGGACTCGGGAATAACCCTTCTCTTTTCCCGGGTCATTACACCTGGGTAGAGACCCCCGGGACCTTTCACATCACAACCTCTACCAAGCAAGTTGGAGCCTTGACTCTGAGTCCAACGGCAAAAACCCGGGTAATTGCGTGTGATGTGAAAGGGGTATTAGAGTTGTTTTCTAGCTCAAGTCTAAATTGCATTTTAAAAGTAAAACTTATCAGTATCTGAGTATAACAACCCAAAGTAACGTATTCTCTCTGCATGCAAAGAATAAAATGAATTGTGCCTTAAATTCAACAGGAGTTTGCACATGTCTAAATCTTCACCTTTTTTCTTTTTAAACCGGTTTATCATTACGTGGCTACGCACTACACAATAATTGGGGCAATCTCTGTGACGCCCTGCACCCATCCTAATAGCTTGAGCACTGAGAAAGTTTGATAACCATTGATGTAAGCAACTGATGAAAACAAGAAATAGCAGTTATGAGGATAGCATTTTCATTGTTCTGTATTTGTATATCTTTATATATGTACAGATATATATTTATCTATACTTATATTTAAATAGCACAAATAGCACAGAGCAAACCATTTTGCGTCTACTCTTTTTGTACTTGTTACTGTTCTGCATATGCCCGGTGCTAAAAACCACTGCACTTACACTTTAAAAACACAGCTCTGGGTCAACGTATTTGTGTTATTTGTGTATTACGTCAGAGGGAATTCAACTTCTACTTAATTATCCTGCAATTTTGGATGAACATAAATGACCTGATCCAGAACTAATAACGCATTCCGCATGCCACGTTTCTATACATAGGATGATCTCTGGCGGCGGGGCGCGTTATACATGGTGGTTGGTTAACTCATGCAGATTGTACAGTAAAGGCTTGGCTAAGCCCTTACATATGATTCTGGGCAGGGTTCTGCATGGGAGGGTCCATACATGTGAGGGGCGTGCACTGCCCTCGCACATACGAAATATAGGAGCACAATTTACGTACGTTAGCCTCCGTTGCAGAGCCTGTGTATGTAATGCATTTTTCATTCTGGATCTAGCCCAAAAAGGGTAATTATTTTTAGTATAAGTAGAATTTAAAGTCACATTCTCCTAAATCTCTCATCGTAGGTAGGGTTTTTTGTTTTATCTAGGACAAACATATCGATAACGGGTGCAGGGTGTGCAGTGCCATTCATCCTGCACCCAGGGTTGGCAGGGGAAAGGGGGTCATTCGGCATCTATTTCTTCCCTCTAAGATCTTCCGGAGGGGAAGAAATAGATGCCGAATGAGCCCCCTTTTCCCCTGCTGTGGGACTGTCCCCTTTCACGGGCCAAAAAAGGGGTGGACCTTAAAGCGCCGTTACACTCCACCCCTTTTTATGTCTGCAAATCAGGACAGTCCTGCCTCAGGTTGGGGGGGGGGGGGTTTGGGGACCTCAGGTTGGGGGGGGGGGGCTTGTACAAATCCTGCACAAGGGCTCCCTCACTTAAAATGCCCCTGAGGACAAGTCTTTATTTTGAAAAGCATGAAGATAAATTTTGTGATTCATTACGCTGTCAAAAATAGCTGGATTTTTACTGTATGGGGGCACCAATACTTGATCAAACTAAATATGTGCCAAGGCACTAAGAATATGAACCAATATCAGAAATGAGATGAAAACTTTACTAACCTTTACTAACTTTACTAACCCAATTTCACTAATCTGATGATTTATGCAAATAAATTTCAAACGCATAAATTGTGGGTTTAAAGTATTATAAACTGCCCTACTCCAGGAACGAATCTCTCCAGATTAGAGGTGTCATATTCTAAATATTTTACAACAAACTGACATTTATTTATGCCTCTCACACAGCCTAGGTTCTATTCCAGGATTTCCTGTAACTTTGTATTTGTGTTGACCAAACAGTCGCTTTAAACAAATGCCCTGGATGGTTGGCAGAGTATTTTCAGAGTACCGTCACCCCCTTGTAGCTAACAGTGCACCATGTGGCAAAGGCACGAAGAGAGACATGGCTTAAAACTTCAGACTTCCCACAGGGGTGCCTTATAGTGGTGTAACTACCATGGGTGCAAAGGTAGCGGCTGCTACGGGGGCCCGGATAAGAGGGGTGCCTGTGGCAGAAACCTCCACTTGAACTCACGGCAGCAAGCTGTCATAGGCTGGAAGTTTAATATAGCGCTCAGCACTCCATTTATGAGAGCTTAGCGCTGTTTTAAGCTATTAGCCTCTGACAGCAACACAGTCCACACATGGGGCCAGATCCTAAGCTAAGTACGCTAGTGTATTTACGTTAGCCGATGACGTAAAATCGCCCATTTGTAGTTACTGTGCATGCGCGCGGCAGATGTTACGTCACGTAACTCCTAACGTACGTACCATGAGCATAAATACATACGAAGGGGCAGGGCATCAATACGACACTCGTAATTATGTTTTGGAGGCGAGGGGAAGCATTTAAATTGGACACGTATGTAAATCCATTGCGTTCGTCAGTACGTGCGCTAGGAAAAGTTAAGGTGGGGTTTGGGCAGCGTAAAAAGGCCAAAGTACGTACGAGCGAGGGGAATGCAGAGTAATTACGCTAGTGTAAATACGCTACGCATTGTAACGTAACTACCCCATAGGTCTGGATCTACCCCAAGGTCTGGCATCCTGCCAGGCTACTCCTCCTGGCCCTACCCAGGTCTGCCACCCATTTTGCCTGGTTCCAATTGAATACAACCCTATTGGCTCTAACACTACTAGAGAGAGATCAAAAAAAGGGTATGAGACAAAACTTGTCTATACCAACACCAGGACGCAGGATAAACCCACAAATATCCTAAATAATGTCCAGGAGAAGTCTCTAAAAGTCCTTATGTATAGAATGCATGTAAACATCAAGGGATAAATAGCTCACAGTTTGATGAAATAGTTAGTGATGAGTCCTGAAAACGATGAGATCACTTCACGAATCGCAGCAGTGTGCAGGCAGCGTCCGTTCGGCTTTTCGGCTTCTTACACGTGTAACAGTCTCCTTTCCCGATCTTTGGAGCCAAGCCTCAGTTGCAAACCCGTGTAGTTGCAACAATAGTGTGATACCGTTTTTTCAAGATGCAAGGAAAATAAGAGTAAATTATACTCACAAAGATATCGGACATTAGATATAATGTCAAATAAGCATAAAACAATATCCAGGGCGTCTGTAACAATCCACAGAAGTCGTCCCGGATGACAGCAATAGAAACAGTGTTTAATCCAACGCGTTTCGGCTTCTACAAAGCCTTTCTCAAGGTTACCTGCTATGTTTCATGATTGCCTATAAATAGATGGAGAACATCTCCTATTGGTCTGTTGTAATTCTTTGTTAATTGGTGGGAATATTTTATAAAGATAGAGTGAATACATTCGTAATTCGTAATTATATTGTACTTTTATTTTGTTTTTAAATAATTTGATATGTGCTTTTTACAAAATAATATTTTATATATTTATATTTTTATATTGATGGCCATATCAACATATAGTTTTATATTTGCCTCTATATACATAATTGATTTAAAAGTAACGAAAAATCGCTCTATATTTATAGTTTTTAGTTGTCACACGTGCAGAATATTATGTAAACAGACTCCATCGTTCTTAAAATTAAGAATTAGCCAATGGCTAGTTAAGCAACATTCCTTTATTCCTTTTATTGTGATCAACAATTTTTTTTTTTATTATAGCAAAGGTAAAGATCCTTAATCCAATCTATTTGTTTATTTAAGGTCATTTAAGTCCTCTTGTACAGAAGAGGTAAGGCCAGGGACAAAAGGTGACAGACTCAGACCCCATAGCAAGGAGACATGGCCCCGAATCTGGATGGGCGGGAAAAGGTGGAGCCAGGTGGGACTGAGGGTGGAGCTGGGCAGGACCGCTGCCTGATGGAAGCTATCAGAGGCGGCAGCTTAAAACAGCGCTTGGCACTCCATGTAAGATTGCTGTTTCAAGCTGTTCGCCTCTGGCGGCTTGCTTACAATGCAGGGGGAGTGGGTTCTGTTCCCCCCCTCTCCTCCAACCCCCTTGCACCCCCTTGAGGGACACCCCTGGATAAGACACATGTGATCTGTAATGATCATGCTACTATTATTACTTGGTTTCCAATGGCAAATTCTTACTATTGTCCAACACAAAGGAACCTAATAGACATTTATTCAAAGTGGAAACCAACACAGGATTGACAGATTTGCATGACACCTGTACAGTGTATGTAAAATAAAAATTGCAGGATGACAACCAATGATTTAGTTAATAATATATAATTTCTACAAAATGATACAAATTTTGCATCACAAGGCACTCAGTTTAACAAAATTAGTTTTTTCAGTCACACCCAAATGTGTAAAACTTTTATTTTTGTATAAAGCTTTATTGTTCAAATACAACAGCACCACCTAGAGGGCAAACATTGTTACTGCTAAACACTATACCTTGCATTATGTAATATGGTTAGAATGTATGCACGATAATAGTGCACACTATTGAGGCACCTGGATAA
The DNA here is from genome assembly GCA_011038615.1 of Limnodynastes dumerilii. Lineage (NCBI taxonomy): Eukaryota > Metazoa > Chordata > Amphibia > Anura > Limnodynastidae > Limnodynastes > Limnodynastes dumerilii. Next base: position 1,280,754 of record WWET01000019.1, read on the forward strand.
TGTATATCAAATAGATATGTCTGTTGAATAGCAGAATAACTATATTAAGCAAATTATAGGAAAATAATAATAAACATAATACATAACATTTACCAGCCTTAGTGGCGATAGAGAGACAGGATCTGGCGGCAGCCAAGTGTCATTAGGATGATTAGGCAGAAAACAGCAAGAGGTATCTAAGTCATACTCAAATAATAATAACTTTTTTGTTACTCTGTAATAGTATTAGGAAGAAGATTTAGTAATATTGCACTGTTACATGATCAGTGATTATCATTGTAACTACGCTTCAAGAATAATTGATAGATGATCTTTAGGAGGAACATTATCCTTATTTATCCTTATTTACCAGATGGTGTCTATTTACCAATAATTAATGCAAAAATATAGAACACTGCACTGCAAGTGATTTCATTTATATTACCAACTATTTACTAAAACTTGTGGAGCTCCCTCGTGTGGCAACTATATGTACTGCAGGAAGATCATGTTTGACTGATTTGAAAATGACTTTGCATCAGTTCCAGATTTATGAAAATATATTAGATCTCCATTAGAAGTCTGGATCCAGTCCTTTATACATTTATACATTTGCCTGCATTATAGCTCAGTTGAATTTTTAATATTTTTTAATCTGTAAAATACAGTAAGAAGCGTGTAGTCCTTTGCTGAGTTTTTAATGTATTGTGTTCTAGCTGATTTTATCTTCTTTGAACGTTAGCCTCTGGCTCTTAATATTCCATAAAATCCATATATGGCTGTAATAAAACACTTCATTGTGAGCTCCTTGACTAATGTTTTTATTTTCTGCTGAGTGTGTGACCAATAGCGATCATTACTATAATTATTCAAATAATTTACAATGACGTTAAACTGGGGGTTTAATTCTATTATATTTAAAGCGCATCGGTCAAGGTTATTAGCCTGAAGGGCCATGAAATGTCTGTTATTAATGCTATAGGTGGGTGGTTTAAAGGGCAGGATAAGATGTAGGACTGTGTTCTGAGTGCTAGTGTTATGTTGTCCCATCAGCACTTAATTCTAAAAGGAAGTTATTTTCCCATTTCTATTTGTTTTTTATTATAACTTTTTTTTAATAACACAACTTAACTTTAAATAAATTCTTCTTTCTTGAGCTCCATTGTTGGTGGTGAAGAAAAGAGCACACGAACTAATGTAATGTTTGACTGTAATGGACAACTGGGGCCAGATTTACTAAGCTGCGGAAAAGGAAAAGTTGTTGCCCATAGCAACCAAACAGATTCTAGCTGACATTTTCTAGTATATATTAGGAAAGTGAGAGCAAGAATCTGATTGGCTGCTATGAACAACATCTCCACGATTTATGTGTGTCATTAAGCCCCGCCCCCTGTCAATCTCCCATTTGATCTCTGGTGTTAAATGGGTGGGCGGGACTTGATGACACCATCAAGTCCCACCCACTAGGGATTACACGGGTGATTGTTTGGGTGTAGGGGCATGTGGGAGATTTGCCGGCTCTTCCGGAATACTGGGAGAACAATCCAAATTTCGCGAGTCTCCCGGATAAAATGACTCATTACTTAATTACTACTTTCCTCCCACAAAATGCTCCAAATGAGCACAAATGGTCACAACACCATCTGTGTTTGGGCCTGGATCGCCCACAGTTGCGGGTGCATTGTTACTGAACATGCGCAGTGCAAAATCACGCTAAGACACGCTGCCCATTAATTATCAGTCATGTGCCTCTTTTTCCTGACTGTATTGATGGGAACACACTGAATTATTGCTCTGAAGACCTTGCGTCAGTACACACTGAAGTTTTCTACAGACATTGGAACACTGCTGATTAGAAAAATGATGAGCTCCCAAATACCAAATGATACAGAACCGGATTCACAATAACGCATTTTTTTTACTTCCGTGCCCATTTTTCCGATTATAGCTACTATGCATGCATAGCAACTATTTTACGCTATCTATGTAGCGTTTCGTTACGTAGATTGCGTACATGCGGTCTTTAAAGACTGCATGTACGCAATCTACATAACGAAACGCTACATAGAGAGCGTAAAATAGTAACTCGGCACGTAAGTAAAAAAATGCGTTGTTATGAATCCGATCCACAATGTGTTGCAGTTTCTAACGATTATGCAGCATTGTGGGGCAGTCAAATAATTTACAATGACGTTAAACTGGGGGTTTAATCCTATTATATTGAAAGCGCATCGGTCAAGGTTATTTGCCTGAAGGGCCATGAAATGTCTGTTAAGATGCTAAGATGCCTGAGCTATGGAACAATTGTTATGTGTTATGAAATAATCCTTAGATAACCCTCCAGTGGGTATCCCTCTAAAATATTTCATGATCAGATAAGAACCTCTTTCTCCGTGCAATAAACATATCAGAGATAGTTGTGTCTTTTTCTCAGGGCCGTCATTTTTGAAATATCGTCTTTGTCAAAATTTTAAGCCATGTGTCCCCTTTCTTACTATGTTCTGTCCAGAACTTAGATAATAGAAGTTTCAGAACTATGTCATGTTCTTAAAATGAAGACATTCCAGGATCAGTCACGTCCCTTTCCCAAGGAATCGGATTCATTACTTTGTTTAGTATCAAGAATGTTGTCTCTAACTAAAGTGTAAATATTTCAGGGCTAATGATGTTCCTTTATCCAGACTGCAAATATTTCGGGGTCAGTCGTGTTCTTTTCTCCAGACTATTAGACATCTCAGGGCTATTTCTGTTTCTTTTCCAGGTTTATATGATTAGGGTCAAAGCACCTTGTTGCACCCTTCATCCTATGTATGATGTTTTTGGGCCAGGTTCAGATATCAGTACGTCAGCCCAATTCTACAAGCTGCTTTTCTGGCAGTGCACATGTGCGCGCCAGATGTTACGATGCGGATATACGAGCGTACAGAAACTTCCTTCCATGTCCCTGGAGATCTGCCCTACAGGATGGCTCTTCCCCTCCGCCCACCTAAACTCCGTAAGAGGGGGCAGGAGAGAACGTTTAAATTTTAACGTGTGGTGGGTTTAACTGCTTCATTGTTAAAAATGGCAAAAAAATACCAAAAGTCACCAGGTGATGGCGCAATAACCTAAGAAACAAAGGTGCCTCTGCCAAGAATCACCAAAACATTCCACCTTGTATCGAATGTGAAATAATAAGAGAAATGAATTTTTTACAGTGGGCGCTATGTGCATCAATCAAAAGATAAGATAAACGATTAGGCCCATATTCACACCTAAGAAGTAATGCATGCATAGTATGTCCTTTACGCAATCTACGTAAATTGCCTCTTCAAAGACCGCAGAGTTTTTTAAGTAGAAGGAGGTGGCATAATGCCACCATGGGGAGGGATTATGTAGAAGTTGGAGGGATTTAGATTAGCCGTGGAGGGCGTATGGGAGTTAAGTTCCTTGCGAACACTGCGCGGAGAGTTAAGGTAGTCCTATGGTAAGTGACATAAGATACCTAAAAACTGGGGGCGGGATAGGGTCAGGATGGGTGAGTTAGATGCGGATCTGTAAATATGGGCCCAGATCCAGAACAACGCTTGTGAGCGAATTTACGCGTGGCGGAGACGTAAAATCGCCTTTTGGTAAGTACTGCGCATGCGCACCATAGAAGATACGATCAATAGCGTAGCGTAATTGTGAACGTATGGGCCATTCACGTATGTGTCACGTAAATACTTACGTGTGGGCGTGCCAATTTTACGTGAGTCAAAAATACGTCTGAAATACGTTAAGTAGGCGGGGGGTTTGTATTTAAAGTGTACAGTATTGGCGTGCTTAGCTGCGTAAATTCGTGTTGCCCATACGTATGTGTGCGGATCACTGCGGTTACGTTGGCAAAAGTTAAGGTAGGGTTTGGAAAGCGTATCTTGACAAAATACGTACGTTCAAGGGGTGTGCCTAGGGGAGTGTATAGAATTTACGCACACGAAAATACGCTACGCGAATAAACGTGTTGCAAGCGGAGTTCTGGATCTACCCCATGGTCCTTATTCACTCCAAATCAAAAGTGTCACAAAAGTGAAAGTGCCAAAAAGTAATATTGAGCAAAAAAAAAAGATATATAAATGTCCAAAAGGAAAAACGAGAATCGCATAATGTGTAAAATACTTAAGTATCATGTGGAAGAGTAACAGAGGAAAACTGGGATTTGCTGAGTTGATATTGGAAGATTATCAAGAGTTTTCTTTATATAATATGGTTCCAAAATAATAGAATACTCTTTAGTTCTGTATTTCTCACTGTTTTTGTCATTTTCTCAGTGTTTTTGTTTTGCTATTTTTGTTAATCACACATCAGTTCCAATGGCACGCCACGGTGTATACAAGATATGATTTACCAGAAAGAATCTAAATATGTATGTTTTACTGACCAACCCTGCAGGTCTAAGTGTGATTTTTATTATGAAAAAGTAATATTGGATTGCAATTTAAAAAATAGAGTAACACATTATTATTTATTTACAGAGCGTCTTTATGTATATAGCAGCTAATAAATCAAACTTAAAGCAATCTCTTTTTATCTTCTTTCCAGGTTCAATCTTCAAAGGGTTGGAACCACCAGAAACAGTCCAGAAAGTGATCTTCTGGCTCGGCTATTTCAACAGCTGCATCAATCCGGTCATCTACCCATGCTCTAGTAAGGAGTTTAAAAGAGCCTTCATACGTATCGTGAGGTGCCAGTGGGGAAGCAGGAGACCGTCTGCCATGCGGAGATCCCAGTTCCGTCCTCGTAGCAGCAGCAACTTCTCCCATACCAGGAAGGAGTCCCTAGATGATAGGCACCTGATGAACGGCAGCCAGAAGACCATGTTGTCTGTCTCTCAGAGTCCACGCTTCATTCGGAAAGTACCCCCGACAGAGAGCAGTCCGTGTCACTGGAAACATGCGTACATTCCAGTGGACTCAGAACAAACTCCAGAACAGGCAACAGTGGACAAATCCAACAATATCTTTACTTTGCCAAGTCCTTTGGACTATGATGTCCATAACAAAAGCCTTGTCTTATGTGACTCTGAAGCCACCTGAGATCTTACTGTGGGACATGAGTCACTATGGATGCAATAGATATATTTAAATGCCTAGTTACTGTATCCATGACTACGAGGCATTTAGAATTCTTCTTGAGTTTGTGGAAGTTTGTGGAAGTTTAAAATCTGAGTATCTAAACAGGGCTTTTACAGGAAAGCAGAATAAATGGAATGGAGTTCAGGTTAAAATTACATCACATTTAAACCAAATTCTGATTTTAATTTAAAAAACATGTTCACAGGTACAAGACGAGGACTTTTTATTGAATGGTGTCAAGTGTAGATAATTTCTAATTCAGCTTCTGCATTATAATATGCCACCAGTAGAGGGCACTGTTTTGGCCTTCCTGTGTTTAAGACATGGCAGGTGCACTGTTTGTATACAATATATGCGTTTGAGCTATAATGCATCGATAATAATGGGTTTTTTTTGTCGATAACAAAGTGTGTGTATTAAATAATAAGCAGACCTCAAGAATTGGTGTGTTGGCCACTACCACACTCGAAGGCGGTATAACTGAATAACTAAAAATACAGCCAGCTATGTCTACATTGTATTGAGCGTTTGTGCAGGATTATACAAAATGATTATGTGACTGCCTGCTATAATCAATTATCCCATCGCAATGATCCATTTGAACATTAGGCAGATGAAGTGGGAGAAAGTCATTGACGGTTTTAATAATGGGGTATTGTTTTGTATAAATGCAAGTTTATTGATTATACAGTATGCTGTACCTTGGTTGATATGTATATAGGCTATGTATTTCAAACTTATTTATTTGAATGCACATTTAAAATTTATATATCTATACCTCGCAACATTTCAAATGGTCAAAAAAGATAAGTAAACACAGACATAATTTATTTTGTGGAATGTTAATAGAGGGGCAATAACTATAATATATATATAACATATAAATACATTGTTCAACTCTATGTTCACTATTTAATACCACATATGGAAATAAATAAATCATTAAGACCCATCTATAAACTCTATTTGTAACATTATACAAGTACAATTAACAAAAAATATATAGCACTTAAAAACTATTATTAATATTTCTGCTGTGCGACAGAGGCCTTTAATGGCATTCCCAAATATTTTTTAATATATTCCCGTATGATTTGTTTAAAGACCTTTGGCTTTGGCAAATATAAGCTATGGGCTGGATCCAGACTTAAGTAAGTGCTTGAAATGAGTTACTCCTGGGCTAAACCATGTTGATTTCAGGGGGAGTCAAGTTAATTGTATTCTTTGCATGCAGGGATATATCTTTGAATTGCTTACTGCACACAGATACTGACCAGCTTTACTATCACACTGTTATTTAGACTTGGGATAGGAAACATCACCTCTCATCTCTAATACTGTTTGCAACAGATGAAATATGACTCCCCTGCAATCACCATGGTTTAGCCCAGGAGTAACTCATTTCAAGCACTTAAAAATATTTGTAAACATATCATCCATTCTGTTGCTACGCATGGTTAATACTTCAATAACTAAAAACACATTTCACATGCAGCTCCATTATTTTGGCTGAAACATACTTCTCCATTCTCCATTTCAAATGTAGGAGTAGAACTAGGTTGGAAATTTAGAACAGACCGTTGGGGGATCCAGAGTTTAAAAGGACTGCATTTAGGGAAAATACTTTGCCTTTGCACATAGAACTCAAATATTGCATAGTTTTATGCTAAAGCAGTAATTTATCAATTGTAGTTTTTCATTTCTCCACTCTAATCTTTTTTTACAGTTTAAATTGCCCCTTTTCCTCACCGTCACACAGTTTAACATGGTTTTGCCGAGGTCTATATTTAAATGTTTTTGGCCCAGATCCAGACTTAAGTTGCCTTTAAGTACGATCGTGTAGTGTAGTTACGCACTAGTAAATATAATGCATCCTCCCCGGGTACTCCCCTCGAACACACATCATTTAGCTGAATTACGAATTCCCAACCCTACCTTAACTTTTCCTTGCGTATCCGTGTTCGTATGTATCGGCTTGTCGTACGTAACTGCCTGACCCAGGCCATACTGTACAATGGAAATGCCTTCTTCCACCTTCATACGTAGTTACGAACTTAGCAAATAAAGGTGAAATGAACCACTAAAAAGCGCTATATATCCTACATTGCAACTCACACACAGTAAGAGACCCAACTCTTAAAATAAAACAGAGATAACAGCAAATAGTGTGTGTATTGGCGCAGGATCTAACTAAGGGTGTAAAATATCAAACAAATCATAGATGCATAAAGAACGGATATAAATAACTAAAGATAGATCTAAAATCTTATCAGGGATGGCAGAAGATAAAATAAAAAATAGTCCAGCAATGTTAATATAAAGTGGCTAGTGATATTAATAGGGAGACCGCTTATGTAAAAAAGTTCATCCAGAGCCCTCCTTATCCTTCCTTGAAAGGAAACAAATAGGATATAGAAAAACTTTTTAATATTACATAAAAAAACATCAAAATACATATCACAAAAAGAACACGAATAAACAGTATAAACCTATACAAGCTCCGCCGGTCAGAGATCCGGATCTGGAATGAACTTTTTTTACATAAGCGGTCTCCCTATTAATATCACTAGCCACTTTAAATTAACATTGCTGGACTATTTTTCTTTTATCTTCTGCCATCCCTGATAAGATTTTAGGTCTATCTTTATTCATTTTATCCGTTTTTTTATGCATCTATGATTTGTTTGATATTTTACACCCCTAGTTAGATCCTGCGCCAATACACACAGTAGTTACGAACTTGTTACGTACGATTAGAGTTACAATGCGTAAATTCACTGTCGTACTTAGGTCTAGATCTACCCCTTTATGTGTACTCTCAAACTCTGGATCCATCTCATATATGGTCCCAAACAGAAATGTTCTACCCAAATATATCTACTTTCCGATTTTTAGGAGCAATTTTCAGCCCTTTTGCATGTGCACAACAGGAGTGAGCTCAAAGAAGTGAAAGCAAAGTGTCTGATCCACTTGTGATCGCATCTGTGTGCTGTACGCTTGTGGAAAGCTCCAAAATGTTATAACGAGAATTTGGGCATCTCAGTGCAATAGCGAGCAAAGCAGCAGCCATTGTTTCCCTGCATTTTTCCTGATATCCTGTGCGAGCTCAGGGCTTGTTGGAGTAAGTGCATGATGGAGGATTTTGATTTTCAAATCACACTGCATACACTATACTATACTGACTGCTATTAATTCTAAGGATTGAATACCAGTACATTGCCACACGTTCTGCTCAGGCAGTTTTAATGTATTTATTTTTTCATTTTTAGGAGGTTTTTTTTTTGAGCTTTAAAAAAAATATGAAATTGTCATTATTTTTAAAACATTTATTTAAATGACTTAAAAAAAGCCAAACTTTAAAACATGTAACTTGCATAGTGCATTATCCCTCTCAGCCTATCTGCTTATACTAGCCCTGGTCAACTCGTGGTTCTCCAGGTGTTGTGAAACTACGACTCCCAGCATGTTCTAACTGCATAGGCATAGCTGATACCTGACAAAATATGATGGGACTTGTAGTATCACAACACCTGTTGAGCCAGAGGTTGGCCGGGCCTAGCTTATATATACACCCATCTGCATGTTCCAATGGCTGCTCATTTCCAGTAAGGCCTGTCCAGAATAACTACTGACGGAATGTTCAATGGTTTGTATTGGTATCCGCTGCACTTATACTGTGGATCAGCTTACAGACCTAACAACCGTATAAATCAGCTATAACAACGGACCGGTCCACAGGTCCATCAGTTTCTAAGTACCGTTGTGTGCGAGAGGAGGTCATTTCCCTTTGCACCCAAGAGACATCCGACAGAAAGGGCGTACAATATACATCCCAGCATGCACTTCTCACATGCAGTTACTGCCCCGTCTCAATGACAGAAAGTGCTCCACTGTGGAACGCTAGATCTGTTGGATCCAGTTTCGTAATGGAATCATGTAGCGTTTGCATGTGCACACGCAAAAAGGGAATGAGACCGGAGTCACAGATACGTGTGTAATAAGTACGCAAATATATGCACGTACGCTGCAAGGCAACTCCCATGACACTCCCCTTGGACGGATTTTTGGTGACTTACGCTTCCATAGAGCAACCTTAACTCTACGGGTATATTTACGTGCCTAAGTCACTTAGGTACATGCGTACATGACTAACCGCACCCTCAAAAGGCCATTTAAATGCCCCCCCCCACACACTTTCACATAACTTTGTATGTACGGAAGACAACCACGTCCCTCTGTAAGAATGTCACTAAGGGCCTGATCCAGAGCTACGAAATTGGCCGATTTCGAGCGAGCGTACGACCGTTTTTTGCGTATTTTCGTATGAAAATTCGCACTGCGCATGCTCAGTATGACAGCTTCCGGTTGGCTGGACGACATGAGCGTATAGCGGTCGTATTGTGAGCGAAATGTTCGCTCGAGGGGCGTGCGTTCAGTACGACGGTCGCCTGGGCGCTCGTTTTACTACACGGAGGCGGGGATAGCCATTTAAATTGTACAGTATGGGCGTGCTAAGCCCGTACGCTTTGCGTATTATGTGCGAAAATTCGTACGGCCGACGGTAGTACCTAGTGTAGGGTATAGCCGCCGTAAGCAGGTACTTTACAATGGGAGTGTTAGGGGCGTGTATGTTTATACGCACGGGCGAACATACGCATTCACCCGTCGGACGGCACCGTCGTAGCTCTGGATCAGGCCCAAAGAGCGATTTAGAAATCCGGGCCTAATGGACTTCTGTGCCTAAATCCTACGTAAATTGCGTTAAAAAAAAGTTACTATGCATGCGCAGTTAATGCGATCATAAAAATACGCACAGAAAAAGTAGCAAAATCATATCTGTGAATCCAGTCCTATGTTGTTTGGTTGCGTGTACTTGATATATGTTATAGAATTATATCGTTTCAATTTGGTAATTTTTTAAAGATTATAAATTTAAAAAAATTATATCAGCCAGAAATTGCCGTAAATGCCTACAGTCAGCATACAATACATCACTATTAAATTCTGAATAGTTAGTTGCTGGTGTAATATTCTATAACACTAGGTATCGTTAACAATGGAACAGGTAGACTTCTTTTGATCTTCTATTCTATCTGTTGATATTATATGATGTCCACTTTTTTATAGAATTCTTTTCCTATAATAAAAACTATTATGAATTTTTGTATTCGTATTTTGCTTTTTTTTAATTCATTAGTTTTTGTTAGAAGACACTTATCTACAGCACAGTAGTATTGGATAGAAGATCCAAGTATGAAATGCAATGAAAGGAAAAAAGGAATGTCCATTTAGGCTCCAATTCAAAGAAACCTTTCAAAATCACATCACAGTGATGTCAAATGTTAGTATTGTTTATTACTGATTAACTATGAAACTATGGCTTTTATTTGCTCCCAACATTTAGAATGCCAAAAGCCAGACAAAATAAATCCTGGAAAGTTTTGATCAAACTCCACCCACAAATGAAAATATTTTCTCATAAGCCGTATGTCATGCACCAGACTCAGCGCCGTATACAGACCACGCCGGACCAGATGCGTGGAGTCTAACCACAAGCTGGTGTTCACCAGAAACCCTGATAGTGCGGAAGGTCTTCGCTGCAGGCTAGCAGCAGGTCGCGGCCCTCTGGACAAGATGGTGGACAGGATCCAAGGGTAGCAGGAGGTAGCATAGGAGTGGCAACTGAGACTGGATACTGTGGCAAGCAGTGGACACTGGAAGTGCAGACACCAGAGACACAGACAGGACCCAGACACAATGGAACATAGGAACTGAGGACCGGATAGCAGAAACCAAGACAGACTAGAGACAGGATTTGGAACTAGGGAGTGAGAACACACGAGAAGACTTGAGGATGCAATATCAGCAGGCAAGGAATCCTGTTGCTCTGACGGGGAAGTGATGTAATTTAAGTAGGGCAGCTGATGAGTGAGCCCCAGCAAGGGAATTAGCAACACCTAATTAAGACTGCAGCAGAAAGTGAATACCAAAAATTGTAGGGAACTAAAGGAAGGTCATGTGATCGGCAAAAGTAAGGAAAAAAAAGACGTAAGGTGCAGTAAAAAGTACCTGTGATCATGACACCTTATTCCTTTGTGGCTCGCAAACCAGGACAGTCCTATCAAAATAGGAACAATCAGGAGGAATTACTTTATATCCAAAATTTGCAATGCATTCTGTCTGGCTTAGTTTGTTCTGATGATAACTATTCTTCTGACTTCAACATTGCTAGGGGCTGATAAAAAATGCAGGCTCACATACCCATAGCCCAAGTCATCCCAATACTGGACCAGTACAGGGAAAAGTTGGTCTCTTGCTCACAATCCTTTGACCACTGTTTCCTACTAATGGGAGTAGCTAGGCAGAATTCAGGTTATTGATTAATCAGAACACAAATGGACTAATAGGCATCACACAATAAGGGAATATATAGGGACTGATCTAGAGTTTGAAAGTAATGGCAAAACAGGTGCAACTGAAGACCTGAGCAAAACTATGTTGGAGGAGTGTGGTATGTGACTAGTCTAACAGTGTATGAATGTCAATACAATTGAATTCAAAAGGGTTGTTTTCCTGACAACTCTAAGGTCAATAGCATTATTATATCCAGAGAATAAAATTAATTAATCCCTTCAGTTAGCGCTCGAAAACGCGTCAGACGGTGATCCAGCGTCGACCAGAGCCCCACGTATCTCCTGCCGGCTTCCTCTTGAAGTTCCCACGCTGTGTCTCTCCATCTCTGCACGGTCCCGGGCAATCACGTCCTCACAACAGGACACTTCAAGCTGCGGTTTACATCTTTGGCCGCGGGTACGGACCTCTGTTAGTGTTGTTTCAGCATTTCATGATTTTACCTATGTTTTATGAATGTGGTTTTTATCATGCTAAATGTGTATATATATTTTATTGTGTTTATTACATTTTTCTTCATTTCACTTGTTGTTTCCTATGTGAAATAACTGGAGTCCTATGGAATATTGAAGAACTTTAGTGCGCATCCTGCTTACTATTCACATTATTATATTACTTTTATTATTTTTTAATTTCAGTAGGTTTTCTACAGCGCTAACTGAAGGGATTAATTAATTTTATTCTCTTAGTATTTTTAAAGGGTGTAGGACCCTTTGTAATCCTTTTGGCTGGCAGCTGTCATTCAGTGCTATCAACTTCACACCCCATTTACTGTTTTATTAATATATCCACCTTGGTGTTGCTGACACTTAAAAGTTAGACACTTATATCACTCATTACCGCAGTCTAACCGTTACCCTAATTGCAGCCTAACCCCAATCACAGCCTAACCTTAACTGCAGTCCAATCCTGACCCTAACTGCAGCCTAATACAAAGATGAAGTATAGTACTCACCCATCCACGTCAAGCCGGGCCTGGAAATGTCAAGCAGGTATTACAGTTGAGTGAAGAATCATCTTGCATTACTGCTGTAAGTCCTTAGATCAGGGTTACCAACTTTTAAAAGCTTCCCTCCAGGACATCCCATAGGGAATCCATACATGCATGCAGGGAGAGTGGCTTAATAATGTGAGTTATGCAAATTGTGACATTAAGCCACACCCCTTGAGTATTAATGACCTCTTTTGGGGTTTAATAGGTATGGGGCAGGGCTTCATTACACAATTTGCTTCATCAAGTGCCTCCCTGTCTCTAGTAACACCAGTATACTAGTGTTGCCACCAGTATACTAGTGTTGCCAGGCAGGGGGCAGGACTTAAGGCTGTGATTTCATGGAAGCCACGAGCCTCAAGTCCCTTGCGGGAGATTTGCAGGCTCTCTCGGGATACCGGGAGGACTGCCCGAATTTTGGGAGTCTCCCAGGCATTCCGGGAGAGTTGGCAACCCTGCCTTAGATCCAGCGGTGTCTAGCAGGTGTTCATTGGAACGATAAGTGTCTGGCACTCCCCTGCACTCCTACATGCAGATGGTGGATCCGCCACCAGGACCTTGCCTTAAGAATATTGGATTGTACGCATGCACAGTACCAATATTCAGCAAACTTCTGTACTTAGCGTGCAGAGGTCTACTGGACTTCTCAACTGTGAATGTATTCCTTTAAGTGATCCAAAAAGTTCCCTCATAGAAATGCAAACAATGTGGACCAAAATGAATACCCTAGAAAAAGTGATTGGTAAGCAGGTATAATGCCCATCAAAGCTCTAATGTAAACCTAAATGTAATGTAAATCTAATGTAATGTAACCCGGGTGAGGTGAATAGATGTAGCAGGTCGGTAGACAAGACAGAAGTCATCTCTTGCAAGATACTGGTCCAAAAGCTAAGCTCCACTGGTTGTCGTGTTTCAAATGACATCACCCTATCAAGGCATGACACCCTGCTTAACAGTGCTATGAGTAGCTTGAATTTCAGGTTCCAGTTTAAACAGGATAAGTGAGAATTGATTCTTATAACTATATAACTTTGTCTCAAAAAATAAACTATGCAGAGGAATTTTTTTTTATCTAAGCCAGTGATGGTCAATCTGATATCATACTTGGAATATTTGGAATACTCACGCATTTTGTGTATCTCATCACACAGCACTGCCCTGCTATAAACATATTGTGTCCCTGTTTATTTAATCTGTGTCACA
>WWET01000019.1:1310395-1337854 GCA_011038615.1 Limnodynastes dumerilii
ATATAGTTAGGTAATAAAATATTATTATTGTGGTTTATATACTCCGTACCAATAACCTTTGCAGTTACCTATGAGCATTTTTATGTCTCCGCAACCATTGAATTGTGAATTGACTCCAATTCAAATCAAATGTGAATTAAATTTTATTTAAGTTTAGAAGATAGGCGAGTATGGGGGTGACAAATGAATACACAGACACTTTGATCTTTAAAACAAACCAAAAAAAAGTTTGCAGCTCATTCTGTTAAATATCACCCATTCATTTTGATGTTCACTAAAACTATTAATCATTTATCGCACACCCAGGGATAAAGATAGTGTGGATGGTGATAGCAACTTTTTTTTTTTTCTAAAAATTTACTTTGTAAAGAGCCACCATAGTACAGACCAAGCAACTCAATATTACTGCCCATATGAAAACCAAGCTTTAGTCCCTCCGAGTATATAAAAGGAAGAGCCTGTTTTCAGGTGTCTATGTATTGCATAGAATCAGTTGCAAACTTAGCTGTGTATAAAAATAAGTCCAATTATGTTCTAATGAGTGGTTTCCATTGTATACTTGTAAGTAGGAATTGTAGTGTTCTGCTTATCCAAAAGCAAAATAAATAAATATAGTTGTGTGACACCATCAGAAGGTTCTTGTTAAGATACGGATTTGGATAAACCACTAGAGATTTTTGCGGTAAGTGTAGCTTTTAAGAAGCAGATGCTCTGGAATAAATTTTTTTTTTCAGTAACACACAACAAAATCAGATTTAGTGGATTTTATTTACACTTTTTGTACATTTCAGAGCAATACACAGTAACATTTTGCTTCAGAATTTCTGACCTGCAAACAGATACCTTAAATTTTAAAAAGGAAAAACAAAACCGGAAAATAAAAATAAAATAAGAGTGATGAATCTGCGAAAGGTACATCCGAAAATAAAACGTAACAATTTGACATAGGACAAATAAGTGTCTTAAATAAAAAAAAAAACATTCCCTAACGAGAGCAAGAAGTCAGTTACTGTTAAGCAATTATATTCACACTGATTTAAGATGACCTTGACTTCTTTCTCAGAAACAAATTCAAGAACGACAAAAAAAACTAAAATCAACATTCTAAACTTTAGAATGAACTCTGTATGTACAGTCCACTTCACTATATTGATCCTCTATCACGGCTGTGTTGATCAATAAGAACATGGGGCAGATGTGAATTTGGAGAGGAGAGCTGGCAGGCCTGTACAGTAGTAAGGGAAGCAGTAATGGGCAGGTGACTTTTTATAGCGTTGACCTAATAAGGAGAGACTGCAAACCTGTATTATGAAATATTGTTATTCACATCATCCCTAATGCTTTCGTCATCTTAGGAAGCAATATGTTGACTACGGCAAATGAAGACCTGCTGGCCTTTCAGTAAAAAGGGGCAAAGTCTCATTGCAAACCAGTTTAGGTTATAAAAAGAGTTTCAGGGTGTGTCTAAGCTAGGGAAGAGGGAAAAAAATAAAAAAAAACACGTCGTAGGACCTCTAAACTTGCCTACCTTACATTTGGGAGGGATCACGTTTCAAATTGGGTCAGGAGGGCCCGCACCTCTGGAGTGAGCTGTTTGGCAGCTTTAGCCGCCTCTGTGATTGCCTTGCGGTAAAGACCCTTTCTCTTCTTGTTAAACCGGGACTGGAAGTTTTCTAAAAAGGGGGACAGCTGTGACAGGGCCAGAAAGGAAGTGGTGGGAGAGCCGAACCACGCTATGCGGGCTTCCTGGCGCACAAGCAGGCCGTTATCTTTGCGGCTGATAGTTATTGTGAGGATACGGGCCGGCCACCAAGGGAAGCCATAGATCTTGGCCCAAACAATGTCCCCAACACATATGGTCCTGCCATCAGGGGTCATGCATTTAGAGACATTTTTGGAGAACACCTTTATTTTCAGAGGACTGCTTAACTTTTTCTCTTCTTTGGAAGAGGAGGAGGAGGAGGAGGACGAAGGTGCATGCATGGTGCCTGGGGGGAAATCAAAGGTCTCAGTAGAACTACACTCAGAGTGGATGGACTTCATGTCATCTGTACTATCGCTACTACACACGGACGCGCTGGAAGAGTCGGCTTTGTTTTGATTTAAGGTCATGTACACTGTGACATTGCCTTTGCTGCCTCGCTTGCTCAGCGCCTGCTGCTCATCCTGCTCGCCGGGCGGTACACAGATACTGGTGTTCTGATTATCATTGATGACCTCTTCAGGGCCATTTGAGGGGCTCTTTATTTCTGAGGGGGCCTCACCTGCTGACCGGGTGGCAGTGTAGCGAGTCTGGGGCTTGATACCCATCTTGCTGCTGCGCAAGCTCTCAAGTCCAATCTTGAGGGAAGAGTCGTTCTCCTCGTTGCGGTACCTTTGAGGTTTGATGCGTAGCCTTGGCGGAAGGGTCCCTGAGCTCGTGTTCTGAAGGCGCCTCGCGAGGTGGACCTTGCCGTGAGCGTTTTTAGAGGAAGATGTATCTTTTTGCTTTTTCTGTGCCTTCTCTTTGGCCAATTTTAACACCTCCCGAGCCTTTGCGTGATCCATGTTCTTGCTCTGTAGAACCTTCTTTGTGTGCAGGTGGGATTTTGGGGCGTTGGATTGAGAAGCCACTTTTACCACTTTGCCTCGCCCGTGGCTGAGACTTGAAACCTTGGACACGGAATTGCGTTTTTGACTTTCGCTCTGGCTTTTGCCATTCACTTTGTGGTCAGTTTTCAGTTTTTTATTCACAGTAGTTACACTTTCATGCCGCCTTCGCTTCCCTTCTTCTAGCTTAAAAGAGTCATTGCCCGTCTTCCTGACCTCCTTCTTATCGGTCACAACGTTTTTACATTTATCACACAACACCTGCCTAGGCCGAAGCTTGATAGCGTTCATTATCGAAGTGGGTTCTTCCCTGTAGATTTTCTTTTTGAGTCTCTTAATTTTACGTGGAGGAGGTTGAGGTATAGACTGGTTATAAGTGTCCCTGATAAACAAAGGAGGAGGGTATGGGGCTCCTTCATGAAAAAGTGGAGGAGGCTTTGAAGTCCACAGGTTCTGAACTCCACAGGGCTCACTGGGCTGGATGGGGGATACATCCATGGGAGCGGTCCCGTTCTCGGTCTTCAGCGACGGGTCTTCCTGGAATGATGCGCTGTGAGGCTGAACGGGTTCCTCTGGTTTGTTTTTGTATTCTCGTTTAGGGTGAACGGTTACAGGGATTCCATGAGGTCCAAACCTGGAAAGAAAACAGACACAACATTAAGCAATGTCCCAGTCATACTACTACTACTACTACTACGAATGTATATTTATAAGGGCCACAAAGTATTTGCAGTGCCATACAGAGCAACATAGAATATACAGCGGAGACAGAGCAAAAAAACAACAGCACCGTAAAATATAAACTAACATGGAAAAAATATAACATAAGCTAACGTTGTAAGATATGAGCAAACTGGCATGGTAAAAATAAAATGGACTAAGGATCATGAAAGGGTGATGGGGTGGAGGAAAGCCGTTGACAGATATATGGGGGGCCCTGTTCATGAAACCTTACAGACAAAGGGGAAGAGAATACTATAATAGGGGAAGGACGTAGAGATGGGGGAGTGGAGGAGGTGATGACAAGGATGGGGGGCTAAGGGAAGGGAAGACTAACAGTAGACAGGGGAGGAACTGGACTACTTATTGTGTGGTGGAAGAGATGTATAAGAGCACAGTTAGTGGTGTAGGAGGGGAAAGGAGAGGTATAAGCGTGCAGCGTGAGTGGTGTGGAGGTTATGAGGAGTAGACTAGCCTGACCAAAAGGAGAAGCTCTTTCAATATGGTAGACCTTAACACCTTGTCAAATAGAACACACGGGGACATAACTCAAAGCGGTGCCAATACCCGTCTAGTAGGACATCTAAGCCACTGCGCTTAATAAGACCAAATTAAATACAGCAGTAGAATGTCAAGTAAACTCATATGACCCGATGCACAGTTCAGAAAATGCAGCTAACTCCTCAAAGTTCATAAAGAGTTAAGAAGGAAGGGGCGTGCCTTAAGAACAAAGATAAAAAGATTGGGTGGAGGGAGGCATTAAAACGAGTAAATCTGAGTGCGGTTATGCAAAAACATTTGCCACCCTACGCACACAACTATGAACCCAAAGATAAGGTAACCCTACAGCATTCGTAAATCGGTTAAGAAGCTAAAAAACTGGGGGTGCGCGATGGGAGTCGTCTTCTCTTTTTGCGTATAATTAAGAACCTAAAGTAATCATAAGTGTGAATATGGTCCATAACGTGTATTGAAGACGCTGCCCACAGCCATGTTTCCATGAAACAACACCTATCCATAAACTGCCTCGATCTCATTTATTATAGCAAATTATTCCGCTAACACTATGCATATCATATCATTTAAATGTACTGACCTCCCAAATTCAGAGACCTAAAACTGTAAAAATGATACAAGGCACCATCAAATATATATTGCCAAAAACACACCTTTTAATAAGCTCTGAAATAACAGTTGTAGCTCAACTAAAACATCTAGAACAGACAAAAGACATTTACGGTACTCCACAACTCTAAAACTAGGCACAGCTAGAAGAGCATGATAGGAATTGTAGCTTCTCCTTATTTTCCTATTCCTGATCTCATGGCAACTAAAAAATTGTTTCCCAGGCACCCAAGATCACATGTAGAAGTTTCAGAAGGCATGGGAGGGAATAGGGGAGAAGTGGCTGAGGCAGACTGTCCATAGGGTGACTGTGAGAGTTACCACACAAGCATGTCTCTACTTATCCATCACTGCTGAATCTGCTGGGAGATCAGCTCATTTCTCAAACGGATAGCCAGCGTACACAAAAAGTATAAAAAATAAAAAAAACTTCAATGGGTAAGTAAATTGAGAGAGGGTGGCTACTAGAGGGGAAAGCATTATGGGATAGAGAGGTGGAGATATAAAGATAGACAATATATTTTACAAGTAGTACACACACCCAGATATGTTATTTTAACGGGGGATGGTATATATTTTTCAAAATACCGGTTGCAATCCCCGCAACAAAGGCTCCTTTCAGAAATAGAGACAGCCGAAAGTTACTTTTCTGCTGCATCTATTTCGAATAGGGGCCCGTTTTATAATTTTTTTTTATGAATGGGTGAGTGTGCTGATTGGCATTCTCACCCATTCATTTTGGCAGAGGCTTGCGGGACCCACCGCTGACAGCTCCGTGGATCAATTGCTATGCCTCATCGAGGCATAAGCAATCGATATCCCAGCCAGTTCCAAACTATCCAAATAGGGCCATTCTTAGCGGGGACCCACACCCATATTTTTCCAAATACATATAAAATATCTACCTAGATATAGATATATATACACACACACACACACACAAATTCATATAAATATGGCTCCTAAATTTATCCCATTAACCAGAGTATATAAAAAGATTTATTCACCCAATGATGAATAGGTGGCTAAGAAATGCTTCATAGTTTGCCCATATACACATTCCTTATGCCCATGTAGAATGCACACGTATGTTGTGGCTTGTCTGGTACTTGTGGGTCTTTCCAATTGAAAATGAAAGACTTCTAATATGTGACACTTCATATATAGAGTAAGCCTATTTTGCACCCAAATCGCATTCAATTGCAGATTGAACATAGAAACAAGAACACAGAATGTGACGGCAGATAAGAGCCATTTGGCCCATCCAATCTGCCAGAAATTAGAAAAAAAACAAAAAACCACAATACTGACTCTAGATTTTGGCTAAGCGTATGTATGGTCCTTCATTATGCACCAGACCCATTTTACATGGGTGGATGCATAAAAATTAGTAGGGTCCAGGGTACGGAAAAGCCGTACGTGCGATGGGAGTGAGCCGTACGTGCGATGGGAGTGAACTTCACGTACGAAACATAGGATTGCACCCCTGAAATTACAATCTGGTCCCTTTCCTTAACCAAACCCACCATTCTCCAGTTCATACACATGCCCTTGTGTGCTAATACATCCCTTATGTTTAAAAATGACAGTGCTACAGATTTCTAGGTGTAACCATCACATAACTAACATGCAAGGAAAGACCAGCCAACACTCACTCGTTCTGAGTAAACAGCAAATCAATAAGAGACATCTGGCAATACAGCTGTCAAGGACCTACAATGCTCAACAGCCATATGCCAGCAAGGTGCTTTATTATAAGTATGGTCGATTCATGAGACGGTAGAAGCTTACTAGTATGGGCACTGTTATATTAAATGCAATTTACAGGACTACATTTATAAGCAATGCACTTCAACATCTTCATAGCTAGCATTGCTTAAAGAGCTGTCATGATCTAGATCACTTATACCTGCTGATAAATATGGCATCAGATATATGAAGAAACTCCAGCCAGGAGGTGGAGGTGCCACACACATACCAGTGTTTCTCTTACAGCCGTCCAATCAGCTACCTGCACGGGCCTCCTGTCAATCTCAGCAGCCCCCCCCCCCCTTCAGCCAGGATCATCAGTCCCAGTAGGTGAGAGAAACCAATATCCCTGGTGGGAAAAAGTCCTGTTTATTGGCCACCTCCTTCTGGGATCGATAATCTTTCAAGTGTAAGGCCAGCTTTAGTATGTGCCATCCAAGGAGTCTATATATTAACAATTCATATGATACATAAAAAAAAATCCACAATATACACATGCTACCAGACTCTACAAAAACCAGATTAATCAAGATCTAGGAGAGAATACAGCCAAGTCAATAGTGACCAGTGAAACATCAGTGAGAAACAGCAGGTGTGATCAACAGTATGTAAACATACCTGAGTGTGTGCTAACAGCAGTAAGTAAATACAAGGTGCCCTGTATAAAGAATATTACCATTAATAAGAGCCATCTGCTCAACTTTCACAATGCACAGAGCATAATAATTATGGCACACAGAAGAAAAATGGCTTAATGCCCATTGTGAGGTTTTGGTTTCTTAGAGGGGCGGTGGGGTGTTTAATAGAAAAAAAAAATCTTTGCAACAAAATTAAGAGTTTCTCTAGCGGAAAATGACATATGCAAACCTGACAATAGTCCTGCGTGGACTGTGCCGATTTATACGACTTACGGGTAATGGAAAGCAGCAATGAGGGGGCGAGAGATGCATTTGAAATGGCTCAATATGTCCCCCAGTCGGTAACGCTGGGAGGCATGACTAAAGCTGGCCATGCGAGTCTATACCAAAGATCAGCAAACCCTGGTCACCAGGGCAACCAGAAATTCGGACCTGGCGTCTGGAGTGAGCTACCACGGAGGTTTCTCCATGGGAACACAGTATTTAATGCTGGCCACACACTGATGTTCCTGGCTATTGCTCAGGAAAGTGTGTCGGGAGCATGTAATTTAGAGAGAAAGATCCATATAGATATCACTATATAAATATAGATCTATGACAGAAATTGTAAAGCATTCACATGAAACGGTTTTATACTGAAGACACTGGACCAGATCCTCAGTTAGAAATATTAGAATGCACAGTACAACACAATTCTGTCAGAAGAGATCGGCACACTCGCCATGTGTACAAGATAAGCATGGTAGGAGGGAGGAGGCATTTAAATCATCTGTAAGGTCTTATGTACAATCCAGTATCTAAGGAGACGAAAATACCAAAAAAAAAGACATACAAGTAAGCCAGAAGGGCAATTCAACTCAACGCTCGCTGCAAAGAGCACACCTAAAATACTACTGGCTGTACAAGGTGCCCAGGTCCACTAGATGAGCTGGGTAGAAAACAACAGGGCACCTACTCACCGCAACACTTTCTCACTCTAAATGAAGCTTTTGCATAACCAGACCTAGAACAGTAGTGGTCAACAAGCAGCCCAGAGAACCTTCATCTGTGGTTGATCCCAATCTGACTTATCAGGATTATTAAGCAGTTATTTGGCAGCAACCTTAGCATGAACTTAGGCCTGATCCAGGACTTAATAACGACGACTAATTTACGTGCAAGGCCTACGGAAATTGGGTTGTGGGAACACACTGTGCATGCGCACCACGTTACTCATCGGAACTCTGAGCGTACGTAACTCTGTACGATAAGGCACGACGTCCCTACGCAAGCTGAAAATACGCATTGTGGGGGGAGGAAGGCATTTAAATTGGGCAGTATGGGCAGGGTTACGCACTTACGCAAGACAAGTTAAGGCACAGTTCCGAACACGCAAGTCAGCTAAGTTACGTACATGCGAGCGGACTGCATTATCCACTGTAGTGCGTAACTTAGGCACACTTGCGTACATAGAACAATCTTAAGTCTGGATCAGGCCCCTTGTCCCTACAACAAACATTCATGTCATTAGAGGTGAATGGATGAGTGCACAGGGCTCTGCTTGTTCTCTGTCTGTCATCGATGGGCTACCGCTGCAGGAATATGCAACACTGGGGGAGATCTAAATGAAATGAGTTGATGTGTGAGACACAGGCAAGTCATGGGCTTCCCTTTTGAAGGTTGCAGTGTTGCAAGTGGGGGACCCTGCAGTGTATCAGGTCACGGATCACTGACCTAGATGCAATGGCATTATTACATTCAAGATGTTAATACCACTATATGGAGCCTTTAGGAACCTGAAGAAAACACATTTTTTGCACAAAACCACTTCTCTGACGCTATTTGATAATGAATTAGTATTGTAATAAATAAAAATGTCACCTTTAAAATATCATCATAAAATAACCCGAACCGACGACTAGATGCTAGTGCAATGAAGACTAGAGGCTCTAGGGGAATAACCCATTGTCACGATCTAACTGCAGCTTTCAGTAAGATGTGTTATGTTAAATAAGCCAAGCATTACTTGCGAAGTAAAGTACTTTGGGAGACAGCGCTGCCGGCTTCAATACCGCTTACCAGAAACGGGGCCCCTATGAGCAGTAAAGTGTGGCTCTCACTGATGTCACATGATGTGTATTACAGCTATTAAGAGTTGTGTAAGATGCCTCCTGGTATAGTATTACAGAGAAGTGTCATTTAAGTGTATTGTATGAATTTAGATGAGAAGTTATCAAAATCAAAAGCCGCGATCTGCCAGCCAATCATCATCTATCCACAACACGGAAAGCCCCCACCCCATCCTTTTTTTTTTTCACCTCTAAGCTGTTGGATTCTGCAAATTTCATCTCCTGGTGTGGAGGTCTCTGTGGTCGTTATCATATGGTGCCTCTGGCTTGTGCTTTACAGATCGGATATTGTTTTAGTAATTACACTCTATATGTACTTTTTTTTGCACTGCATCAATTCTAGTTACATAGAAGCATAGAAAGTGACGGCAGATAAGAGCCACATGGCCCATCCAGTTTGCCTAGTTGTTTATTTAAAACTTTATTGACCATAGACCCTATTTACCCTTATTTTAGTTTGAGATTTAGGATATCCTTATATTTATAACGTGCTTATCTCACCCTCCCTCTCTGTCTATGTGCGGGTTCCTGAGCAGGCTGCTCCAATTAATCCCAAGTAGCTTTGTCGAGAATAACGGAGTCAGTAGCAGAAACCGGCCGGTCAGTGTAGTACTTTTTCCAAACATCCCTCCTGTACCTGTCACCCTCCAGTATATACACATGTCCTCATGTTCTATTACACCTCTTCCTTTACATAATGTCCCCTCCTGTACCTGTCACCCTCCAGTTTATATTCATGCCCTCGTCATCTAGTACCTGTCACCCTCCAGTATATACACGTCCTCATGTTCCTTTACACCTCTTCCTTTATATAATGTCCCTCCTGTACCTGTCACCCCCCAGTTTCTATTCATGCCCTCGTGTTCTATTACACCTCTTCCTTTATATAATGTCCTCTCCTGTACCTGTCACCCTCCAGTATATACACATGTCCTCGTGTTCTATTACACCTCTTCCTTTTTATAATGCACCTCCTGTACCTGGGTCACAACCCTTGATATATGTGAAAGCTGCTATCATATCACCCCACTCCCTTCTCTGCTATTTTCCCCACGATACCACAGGCAATATTACGTATAAAGAGATTAAATAGCACTGGTCAAGTACAGAACCCTGGGCTACTCCACTGGTTACCTTACCATCCCCAGAAGGGATTCCATTTAATACAACCCTCTGTTGTCTATCCTGTAACCAAGATTGTATCCATGCAACTATCTTTAAATCCAATCCCAAAGTTTCCATTTTATTACACCTCTTCCTTTATATAATGTCCCTCCTGTACCTGTCACCCTCCGGTATATACACATGTCCTCATGTTCTTTTACACCTCTTCCTTTATATAATGTCCCTCCTGTACCTGTCACCCTCCGGTATATACACATGTCCTCATGTTCTATTACTCCTCTTCCTTTATATAATGTCCCTCCTGTACCTGTCACCCTCCAGGTTATACACATGTCCTCATGTTCTATTGCACCCTCTTTCTTTATATAATGTCCCTCCTGTACCTGTCACCCTCCAGGTTATACACATGTCCTCATGTTCTATTACACGTCTTCCTTTATATAATGTCCCCTCCTGTACCTTTCACCCTCCAGTATATACACATGTCCTTATGTTCTATTACACCTCTTCCTTTATATAATGTCTCCTGTACCTGTCACCCTCCAGTATCTACACATGTCCTCATGTTCTATTACACGTCTTCCTTTATATAATGTCCCCTCCTGTACCTGTTACCCTCCAGTATATACACATGTCCTCGTGTTCTTTTACACCTCTTCCTTTATATAATGTCTCCTCCTGTACCTGTCACTCTCCAGTATATACACATGTCCTCATTTTCTATTACACCTCTTCCTTTATATAATGCCCCCTCCTGTACCTGTCGCCCTCCAGTATATATACATGTCCTCATGTTCTATTACACCTCTTCCTTTATATAATGTCCCTCCTGTACCTGTCACCCTCCAGTATATATTCATGTCCTCATGTTCTATTACACCTCTTCCTCTGAAAAATGCCCCCTCTATCCGGTAACAATCCTTCATATATGTGAAAGCTGCCATCATATCCTCCCTCTCCCTTCATTATGTAGATTGTGTATACGCGGTCTTTAAAGACCGCATATACGCAATCTACGTAACAAAACGATGCATAGATTACGTAAAAAAGTTACCACACGTGCGTAGTAGCTACTATCGGGAAATTAAGAGCGTATGTGGAACATGTACGGTGTTGTGAATCGGGGCCCTGATAAGAAATATCATGTGTAGGTGATCTTCTAGTACCAGAAATGATTGTTTTATATGTTAAATAAACACACATTTTAATTAATACCCAGCAGTTTTTAGAATTTATAGCTTGTTTTGTTGCCTCTATTTGACACAGCGCTTGTATATGTTTCTGCCTAGATACGGGTGCCGTAAGCCCATGATACAGGCTGTGGTGGAGAGTATAATTAGTCTGTAGATTTCCAGAATTCTTAAAGCGTATTTGTGTTTTATTTATTATTAGATTAGAAGTAATGCATGGCTCTAAACAGTCAATACTATTCAACCTAACAGTAGTGTGTGTGTGAGGGAAGACCCACTCACCCTGTATGCAAGTCCATTCCCTAATATTTCTGCACCTCCCCCTACATAGAGGATCCACAGACCGGATCAAGAAGCCTGCAGTTGGAACTCCATCCGCAACAGGACCCTATACCCAGGACCCCACCTTAAATGTTACACATCGCTCCCACAGAAAATGGGACAGATGTGCAAGGGAAAGTCGTACTTAAGGCTTAATCAAGTCCTTACTGTACGAATAACATTTGCAGTCTCCGGTCCGATGTCGCGCTTTGCGAAACAGAGACAGACGTAATTCACTTTTTGGCTGTCTATTTCAAGCAGTATTTGAGTTCTATGTGCAAAAGTATAGTATTTCCCTGCATGAAAGAGTATTCATATTAATTAGCCCCCCTAATACCGCGTTCAGATTGCCACTGCCTAAAAAGCCAGCTTTTTAGGCAGTGGGCAAAATTTTGAAAATTTTAGCCTGGTGCGTTCACCCTGCCCTGAAAACCCCGGCTTTTTTTTTTTCTCTCTTTTTTATTTTTTTATTTTTACACTTTTTAGGCAGTGGGCAAAATTTTGAAAATTTTAACCTGGTGCGTTCAGACTGCGCTGAAAACAGCCGGCTTTTCAGCTTTTTTTAAAAGCCGGCAAAAACCCTTCTTTTTAGCCGGGTCTAAGACCCGGCTAAAGAGACCCGGCTTCACCGTTCACATTGCCAGAAAAAGCCGGGGATTTCATGGTAATCTGAACGGGGTATAACATTGCAATATTGTTTAGCCAAGCTGTACCCTTGCACCTGTTTTGCCCTCACTCCCAAACTCTGGATCAGTCCCTTACGTATGAAGTAACTGACATTGTCAATGCATAGAAAGGTCAAGGAGTGTAACAAAATTCATGTGACAAACATACTATATAACATAACATACTTTGCTCTGTCTCTCACGAATGACACCAGCCCCACGCATGGGGCACCATATACTAGACTTAAGTTGAGGCAAGGTCAATAACAGTATCACATAAAAGCAGTCATTAAAGGCAGCTGTTTCCCTTTCACCTGAGGCAGGTGTGTCAAAGTGTAGGATAAGTACAATAGACAGCACACACTGCAGTCATGACAACAACAGCACAGGCTACATACAGTATTAACAGAGCACTTGATATGAGCAAACCTTGTAGAAATGGGGAATATATGCTGGTTTCTACTCTATGATAATACATGCGACATTACACCATTGAGAGCAGGCCTGGGCAACCTGTGGCTCTCCAGGTCTTGTAAAACTACGACTCCCAGCATGCTTGCCTGTGCAGTCAAAGCATGCTGGGACTTGTAGTTTCACAACACCTGGGGAGCCATAGGTCGGCTAGGCCTGATTTAGAGGGTAACCTTAAAAAAAAAATGTATTAATACTTATCGGCAGGTATTTTATGATGTATAAATAGATGCCACCAATGACAATGCAGGCGGGATCCAACAACTTCTGTGCCATTCTCACTTAAAATAGGGATGGCGTGGAAGCCTACATAGCCCTCTCTGTGGACCTGATTCACACTTAAGAAGCTTATGCTTATCACTGCAAAATACCAAAAAACCTAAGACATCATTCATCACATTCACAGAGTAGCAAACGCAACAATTAAACCTAAAGCAACTGGCCTGACCAATGTTTTTTGAAAGGTGGACCACAATGAGAATCTATATTAGAGCTATTTTATAATACGGATGGTATATCACACACGCATACCTTTTTGACAGATCCATTAGAACTCCTGAGAAGATTCTGTCTCCGTGCCGGAAGGAAACCACTAAAGCATCTTGAATGAGGTGATCAAGCGTAACCTGAACTTCAGAACCAGGAACGAGACCATCAATTCCACCAGTAAGAAGCTGCTCTGTTGTAAGCTGAGGACCTTGGCATTTATTAGGATTGTCCAAAGATGCATCAACGCCAGAATTAATGGAGGGGGGAGTTGGTCCCTCCAAACAGAGTTCATTAGCATCATTATGCTGTGCAATATTGGGGGTCAACATGGGTGCCTCCTGTTGTTCCAGCACATTGTCTCTAGAGATAGGGTGAGGAGAGCCATCAGCTTCGGCAACAGGAATTTGCTCTGGGTTTGTGTCCCTATAAAATGGGTCATATAGAACATCTGGAGAAAAAGAGACACTTTTTGTGCATTCAGAAGTATTTTCTAATCTAGGCTCAGTTTCCATTGGGATGGATTGAGAGTCCAGCTCTTTTTCCAAAGTTGCTTGTTCCGAGGTGATGGCATTAGCCTCGGAAGTCACTGCATCGTCTGCTGTCAGTTCATAGTGTGACGGACTGTCAGCGGGGACTGAATCATACTTCACTTCAGAAATGACCTGTACAGATGTTTCTCCTAGAGAAGATGCCTGGAAATCTGCTGTATGAGTGACAAAATGGAAATCACAACTTAAGTCCTCATTCTTTGGCCCCTGTTCAAGCGTATTTTGCTCTGCTTGTGACAGAAGTTTCACCTCTACCTCAAGTTCACCACATTGCTCAGATACAACAGGATGGGCCCCTTGATTCATCTCAGCAACACCTAGATCAAGCTCTTGCTGCTCCTCTGTAGAGACTGCATCAAGGTCATGTTGTATTTTATTTTGAAATGGTTTAGGCACACGCTCGTCACTATGTAATGGATCAAAGCTTTCTTTGCAAGGTTCATGGATTGAATTTACAGACGTCTCAACAGTTTTGGCCACGGGAACTGCCTCTGCGGTGTCAGGGATAGAATCGGACAAAAGCACTTCTGGCCTAGAGGCAGTTTCTTCTGCAGCTGTGTGTTTTAACAGGACATTATCCAACATCACTTCATGTTCTGCCACAAATACAGGTACTAAGGCCTGGGCTTGTGCCACAAATGCAGGTACTAAGGCCTGGGCTTGTGCCTCATGTTCTGACTCTTGTACCTCACTTGGTAAATCCTCCATATGTTGTAAAACCTCAAGGACTGGCTCCTGAGACTCATCTATAGAAGCCTCAAGGACTGGCTCCTGAGATTCATCTATAGAAGCCTCTACAGGACGTAAATCCTCAACGACTGGCTCCTGAGACTCATCCATAGATGCCTCTATGAGTGGCTCCTGAGACTCATCCATAGAAGCCTCAATGACTGACTCCTGAGACTCATCCATAGAAGCCTCTACAGGACATAAAGCCTCAATGACTGGCTCCTGAGACTCATCCATAGAAGGCTCAATGACTGGCTCCTGAGACTTATCTATAGACACCTCTACAGGATGTGAAGCCTCAATGACTGGCTGCTGAGACTCACGTATAGAAACCTCTACGGGATGTGAAGCCTCAATGACTGGCTCCTGAGAATCATCTATAGAAGCCTCAATGACTGGCTCCTGAGAATCCTCTATAGAAGCCTCAATGACTGGCTCCTGAGACTCATCTATAGAAGCCTCAGTGACTGACTCCCAGGACTCCTGCATTGAAGTCTCTACAGGATGTGAAGCCTCAGTAACTGCCTCCAGGGACTCATATATTGAAGCCTCTACAGGATTTGAAATCTCAGGCACTGGCTCTTGTGACTCATGTAGTGAGACATTAGCTACAGGAACAATTTCAGGAGTAGGCTCCACCAACAATTCTGGGACTGCATCTTGCATCTGACATAGTGAATCATCCATGAATGGAACAACCTCAGGAACAGGATACTCTACATGATCCCTAGGGTAAGACTCTTGCACCTCTTCTAGTGAAGGATCCCTGTGTATTGCAACCTCAGGGTCAGGATACCGCATTATCACTTCTGGGGCCGGCTCTTGTGGCTTATATAGCATACCCTCCATCAAAGGAACAATCTGTGGGACAGAATCCTGCTCTTCCGCTAGGAAAACAATAAGCGGAACAACTTCAGGAGCAGGTTCCTGGACTGTTACAATATTAGATTCTTGTACTTGAACATCTGCAACTGGCTCATATAGAAGAGGGACCTCCAAAGGAACAGTCTCTACCTGTGATGGAATATCAGAGGGTGGCCCTAGCGTGTACATCACCTCCACCGGAGAGGGCTCCTGTACCTGAGAAACCACACCTGCGGTCATCTCCTGAACATGCAGAAGGTCCACGGGAGCTGGATCTGGGTCCTGTATGTGCAGTTTCTCAATGGGAGCAGTCTCTGGCAAATAAAAGGCTTCAAGTTCTTGGACAGATTCCGGAGGGACCTCCACCTCCTTGTGGTCACAGGGTGTCTCTAGTTCTTGGACCTCCATGGGCTCAGAGGGACACTCCAGCTGCTCAGTCATCATCTCCTGAGGCTGTGATGAAGATGCAGATGGTACAGGAGGATGCTGAGCCTCAGAGCAGGTCACCTCAGCCATAGTATCACCCTTCTCTATGCTTTCCAGCTGCACCAGCGCAGGCTCCATTTCTACAGGGTCAGGTCCTGGACCCTCATGTTGGGGGGCAAGGGGGCAGTTCAAGTCTTTTCCCATTTGCATAGGTTCCTCTTCTCCGTGCGAGGAAAGGCTGTGTCCCCCCGGCCCTTTATCTCCAGCGTCCACCTCTGAGGGCTCCACACCCTCGGCCTCTGCATTCGGTGCCGGTGCACGGGGTTCCGGTGCGGCCTGTAAGGCGTCAGTGTCAGAGCCGGGCCCGTCACCTCCACTCCCCCGATGGGTTACCTCAGCCTCGGCGTTATCCAGCATCACCCCGTTCTCAAGCAGCCGCAGCCCTGGCTCGGTGCGCTCGGCATCGCTCCCATCAGCCGCATTGCTCCAGTCGGGCTCCTCCGGAACACGATCGGGCTCCATGGCGGCCTCCGTACATCCGCTCGGCCTACCATCTCCAGAGATCGGCTCGCTGTCTGGCTCGGCTTCTCCTCCCTCCCCCGACCCAGGCGCACCAGCCGCGGCCGCCATTTTCTCTTTCGCTTCTGCCCCCCCTCTTCACACGGGCAAATCGATCTTCGGCCTCCTAGTCCTGAGACTGGGGAGAAAAAGCCCACCCCTAGAGCGCAATGGCCATCTCTGATTGGATGAGACGCTGTCACTCAAACAGCAAAACCCAGGACACTTCTCATTGGCTGCAATAAGCCCAGCCTACACTCAATTTCCCAAGGTAAAAAAGAAAGCTGGCTGCCTATTGGTTCAAGAGATGGCATATGTCACATATCACTTGTCATTCTCTAAGTCAATCATTTCAGACGCCCTACCCCTATTGGTCTTTATAGACGTCGATCATTTTCCATCTTTTTGGTCTTGTTGCTAGGCAGCAAGCCAACCACTACTACCAGTAATGCAGCAGATGGAAGCAGCATGGCTGTGGTGTGTTTATGAGCCAGTGTCAGATCATCAGTGATCTGGGTTATAGCAATTACCTGTGTATTAGCAAGCTCTCTGGTTATATGATTGTTATTTTTTTTTTTTTTAAAGATCATCCACAAAATAAATGAAAATAATAATAAACCCAGAAAAAGAATATCAATATGAAATTAAATCTAGCATGCAAAGATAGCTGACAATAATTATTTTCAGGGTAGCTTAATAAAAAAAAAAAAATAATAATAATAATATTGCTTATTCCTGATGATCCTTATAATAAAAATAATATAACTATTTACAAATCTGAAAATGTGTTATTTAAAATATAATATTTTGCTTTGAAATCTATTCACATCAATAAACAAAAGATTTACTGAGGTTTTTGCTGCTGATGGTCTTAAAGATAATAAAGATGGTACACCCCAGGCTGTGTAAATGAATATCCTTGCCATGGTCCCAAGAGTAGTTCCAGCAGCTGCTTCACAGTTTGCAGACGTCTGTTGTTTTCAGGATGTCTCCTGTCTTCGCTTTGTTGGAAATAGATCTTTCAGGGATTTCCATTTTTGACCTTTTCTTTTCTCTGATCCACCTAAACTGTCATTAGATGTTATGTGTTTATCGAGACAGTGTATAATTTGCCAAGAGCTGCATATTCTATAGGGATAATGCTGGTATATTTCTGAAATATGGATCCAGGGAATTGCGCTGTTTTCACTAGAATTTAGAAACACAAACGCTTAGAGATATCAGGCCCAATTCAGAGGTGAGCGTACGCCAGCTCACGTGACGTCTCTTTCCGTAAATTAGAATTACGCATGCAGTCGTCCCCTATTCAGACCCTAGCTGCAGTGTCTTGCATTCTGAAGGATGTGGCATGTAATCAGGGCTGCCGTCAGAAATTGTGGAGCTTGGGACCCCGCCCCTATGTGACGTCATCAGTGATGTCACATGGGGTGGACCCCCACAAACCAGCGTTAACAGCTGGCCTGTGCGCAGGGAAGGTCCATCTTCCCCCCCTTCCCCCGATAACAGCCCTGCATGTAGTCAATGTACAGTAAGGATGTGTCCATATCTGAACACGATGGAAATTAGCGCTGTGTACACCAAAACTTTTGCGCCAGCCACAGGTTATGTCTAGGTCCAGGGGGCTGAAACTCCACAAACTATTTCTTTCAGACCACATTTACACAATCTACGTAAGACAAAGTTACGTAGATTACGTTAAAAAATGACTACACATGCGCAGTAGTAAAATCTCTAAACACTGGACGTATATGTTATACGTCCGGTACTCTGAATACGGGCCTCAGACTTCAAACTCAATACTAAACTTTGGAAATCACATTTAGTGCGTTCACATTGTGAATGAATAATCTTTTCCAGTATACTATACAGTGTACTACCCCGCTCCTGCACAGCATATTTGGTCACCATCGGCATTGAGCTTGGTGCCAATACACTACATGCAATACTTGCATTGCCATCCAGAGGTACCATTGCGTGTGCCTTTTGTATGCAGCATGCCCAGAATTTCATCCTTCTCATCAAATCCAATGGCATGCAAATATTAGTGAATTATTTAAAAAGTCCGGATCCAGAGTCCAATTCCCCTGCACTCCTGTGTTTTTGTGTATTCCCACACGCAGGCACATCCATGTTATCAGATCCGAATGCAAGAGGAATTTACCATACTTCCATTATGTTTTTGTAAATTTGAGTCAGAAAATGTATAAATACTCCCTGCCCACTTCTGTCTAAACTCCACCCAGTTACACTCAAACTCAGCCAACATATGGACATATTTAGTCAAAAACTCCACCTACTTTCTGATAATCCTGCCCTTTTTGTGGCATGTTAATAGGCACAATTGAGTGGTATGATATATTCTCTTACAATATAGAAATTTTAAACCAGGGTTGCCGACTCTCCCGGAATACCTGGGAGACTCCCAAAAATTTGGGCGGTTCTCCCAGTATCCTGGGATAGTTGACAAATCTCCCGGCAACGAAGCCTCTCATAACAGTAATCCCTTGTGTTACTAGGGACGATGCCATTTTCATCATCAAGCCCCACCCAGCTCCTGGAACACTATGATCTGAGGTAGTACTGAAAAGAGGCAGGACCTAAATACACGATTTGCATAAATCGCGTCATTAAGCCCCGCCCTGTGCCTGCCTCTAGCTTAAGACGTTTAAAAGTCAGCAAACACTTGTTTTAAACATTAAAACCCAGCTCTTTTTTAGGCTGTTACAGTTTTACAGTATCTGTAGAAACTGAAACCCTTTATACTGTTTTGTAGCAGTCTTCAGGACTAATGCCAGAGGCTACATGACCTGTGGCAGATTCTATATCCTAAGAAGTTCAAGCAAATAGAAAGAGAAAAGCATCAGTTATAATGTTATATAATTATAATGTAAGTATCAAAAGAACAAAACAGGCTGAAAATGTTACTTGTGTATTGTCACTTGATTCCTATTAATTCCTGTACAATATTATAGCAGGTGGCTTCTTATGATTATATAAAACACTTCATAATCGATTACATATTCAACTCACCTTTACACTGAATTCTGCCCGTTTTAAAATAAACATTGGTTATTTATTAGAGGTTGTTGAACATCTGGCAACTATATAATAATGCATATGGGAAGGGGGGGGGGTAGATACAAGGGTGGCACAAAACAGTGTCATAGTAAGATATCAAGTGTGGTAAATCAAGTCTAAAGCTGGCCATACACTACAACGATTATCGGTCCCAGCAGGGGGTGGGCCGATAAACGGGACGATTTTCCGCAAGGGAAATGTCCTGTTATCGGCACCATACACCTCCTCTGCTGGGACCGATAATCCTAGCAGAAGAGGGAAGGGGGGAGGCAGCGCTCTCTATGGCACTGCTGCAGAGCCATGTGCAAAGCTGCTCTGACATGCTTAAAAGTACACCTTCAAGGCTGTCAGAGCAGCATAGTGCATAGATCTGCAGCAGCGTCTATTGCAGGAGTAGTACAAATAGGGATCTGCCGAATCCGCACTTCACACAGCGCGGGTTCGGCTGGTCCCTCTCTGTACTATTCCCTGAAATAGACCCTACTGAAGATCTATGCACTATGCTGCTCTGACAGCTTTGAAGGTATACTTTTAAGCTGTCAGAGCAGCTTTATACATAGATCAGCAGCAGCGTCTATTAAGAGGATAGGGAGCCATTCAGCTTGCTGATTGGCTCCCTTAAAATATCGTTTAAAAAGTATCATTAAAATCAAACCTGCTGAAAAATCAAATAATCGCACCAGAGCGTTTCTGGTGCGTTTATTTGACGTTTCAAAAATGTATCTGTACCATACACTAGAGCGATTATTTGCCCGATCACCCGATAATTGGGAAATCGGGCCGATAATCGTCTAGTGTATGGCCAGCTTAACAGCATACACTGCAGTAAGGAACAAACGCATACCCTCCAACAATTCATGGCCAATACAAGGTACACTGAAACCATCAGAGGAGGTGTGTCTCTTTTTGTAAGATGCTGAACAACTGCATGACGCACAATTGTGTACATTTGTATTCTGGTCATGTGCAGGGCTAAATATGGCAAAATATGCTAAAAAAGAAACACTACGGCGCGTATTCAGGGTACCGGACATATAACATATACGAAGACCGCATTTACGTAATCTACATAAGAAAAAGATACGTAGAATACGTTAAAAATGACTACGCATGCGCAGTAGTAAAAATCGGTAAACACCGGACGTATATGTTATGCGTCCGGTACTCTAAATACGAGCTTACATGTGCACAATTCTACAAAAGTAAATGTTTATTGTGGATAAATTTGTTAGAAGATGTTGGAGGCAGGGCCGCCATCAGAAAATGCGGGGCCCGGGACACAGCTGCTAGACTCGCCCCCTATGTCACGTCATTGGTGAAGTCACACGGGTGGGTGCCGCGGCAGACTTGCTTTAACAGTGGGCCAGTGTGCATTTCATCCCTGCTTATTGGCCCAATACTCGGCAGGCTCCCATCAGCCTCAGGCCCAGGACAGTAGTCTCGGCTGTCCCCTATGATGACGGCCTTGGTTGCAGGTCTAATGTGGTGGGGACACGTTCTTTGTAAAAATTATATTTGCAAACTACAGAGAGCTGAAAGCTCATTTTCGGCTGTTTGTATTTTGAAAATATTACTAGTTACAAGTTTTTATTAATGATTAAGTATGCTGAAATTATTTTTTGGCAACCCATTCATTTCTGGAACCCGCCGTCTGCCACAGATCCGCTGCTGGCCGCAGGCTTACTTCCGCACCGGATTTATTTAGTTATTGGGGACACTTAAGGTTA
Source organism: Limnodynastes dumerilii (assembly GCA_011038615.1). Taxonomy (NCBI): domain Eukaryota; kingdom Metazoa; phylum Chordata; class Amphibia; order Anura; family Limnodynastidae; genus Limnodynastes; species Limnodynastes dumerilii. The sequence goes on from WWET01000019.1 coordinate 1,331,516, forward strand.
GGTTATGGGTAGGGGAGTCTTAGGGTTAGGCTACAGAGAGGGGTGTCTTAGGGTTAGGCTGCAGAGAAGGGAGTCAGGGTTAGGCTGCAGTGAGGGGAGTCTTAGGGTTAGGCTGCAGGGAGGGGAGTCCTGGGGATAGGCTGCGGAGAGGGGAGTCTTAGGGTTAGGCTGCAGATAGGGGAGTCATAGGGTTAGGCTGCAGAGAGGGGAGTCTTAGGGTCAGTTAGCGGGGAGGGGAGTCCTCTTAGAAAAGGGCCGCTTTGACCGCCGACTCATACCCCAACACCCCATGTGGTGTTGGTGCTGATGGATGGTGATGAATGCATTCTACATATCCACTTCTGATTGGCTATTTGCATATTCCACTCTGTTAATTTTTTGGCATTGTGTTTGTATTGCATCAAATCATAGTCATCAAATACTGTTTAATGGTGGGTTAATATTTCTCTATATTCATATCTTTTGTCCACCAGGTGGCGCCTTTGGCTTTCATATGTATTATTGCCTAGAAGAAATTTGCAGCTTTAAATATACTGTGTGTTCCTCAAATGCATCTGTTAATTTATTTACTGGTGTAGGGCAGGAAAAATCTGGAAAGGGACTCCTAAAATAAATGACATAGAACAACATATTTCCTTAACTGGGTAAAAAGTGATTATAATAAACTTTACTTGAATTTACATTTTTATTATTGGGCCAAGAGGCACTATATTATATATCAGTATAACATAATATTCTGTCCCTTGTGGAATAAAAAAAACAATTATGAGGTCCCTGAAAAACATTTTAACCTCATTTCCTTTAACCTATAGTTACTATAAATAAAAATGTTAAGATTTAACTGATGTCCTATTTTGCTTAAAGTGTACTTGTCAAACACACTTCCTATCTATGAGACCTTGGTTTTACAGCACAAGATTGTCCCCCAAATGTGTCAGCATTTGTCAGTTGAGGCGTTGCCTACACCAACCAATCAAATTCTAGTCATAATTTATTTAGTATGTTGTAGTACATGAAAGTAAACATGGGATTGGTTGCTATGGGCAACACATCTATTATTCTTTTTCATCAGTGTTGAAAAATCTATCCCTAAATGCCTAACCACCTTTTTTATGAAAAGTCCTTTCATTAAAATATACTGTTTAAATTCAAAGACGTCAACCGGGGCTAAATTTTATTATATTTGTGACTTTCTCTACAAAAAATCAGGATAGTTGGGAATGATTACAGGCACAAATTTTCTATTATTCCTGTATGAACATAACACACTAAGGATTCATAAAAAATAAATAATTGAGAACACTTTTTGATTTTTCTTCTATGGGATAGCGTACTAGCGTTGCTGGACAACCAATTCAAAATAGAAAACTTTATAAACACATGAACGTAACATGTTTTTCCTCATGCTCAAGAATTAGAACAATGACTTGGGCAAAATAGTTGCTGTCAAGGAAGTGTTTCTGTCATCAAGGCGAGATATTTCATTAGCACAATAAAGCTGGCCATACACTAGAGCAGTTTTTGATCTCCAAACACATTCCAAAATGTATTCCATTTATTATATTATAATGTATGCATTTTAAATCTCTCTTGTGTTGTTTATAGTATATTCACCATAAATAAAATATACATATATTAATCATCATGACACCTGTCAATGCATCAACTTTACATTCACTGCAACTTTAAATCTCCTCTCTTCCCCGGGAAATGCTCTGTCAGTTTAATTAATTGGATGCATTTATTTGCAACTCGTCAGCCTCGCTCTAAAGCTGCCTCACTCTGTAAATTTGCACTTTTGCAGTTCATTATATTATTTTTAGCCCAACTTGCACTTTGTCAGAGCTCTCATTTTGTATATTTCATTTCATTTTAATTGTAATTGTAATTTCTGTTTCCGAACCCAAAGTAACTGCTATTTATAAACCTTTTTTCAAGTTATTTGTCACAAAGTCCCCACTTTAAAATAATAAAACACATTATCAGGTACAGGGGAGACGGTTAGTACAGATATTTTACCACATTTGTCACATGGGGCCAGATTGACTAAGCTGGTGGAAAGGAAAAGAGGAGATGAGGCCCATAGCAACCAATCACATTCTAGCTCTCACTTTTCTATTATGTACTAGAATTTGATTGGTTGCTATGGGCAACTTTTCCTTTCTTGTTGCTTAGGAAATCTGGTCCATGGTGTCAGTGGTGCAATTACTGCTGCAGCAAGGGGACCCTTAATGGGACTTTGAGGCGAGAAAGGGGGTCATCATCTCAAGGGCACAAGATCAGAAGAGGGGACCAGATCCAGACTTCCGCAAAAGGATTGCTTTCCGCTGGTAAAGTGCAGGAAAATATCTTCTCTTGTGAATATGCGCATGCCCACGCTACGGTTTTCCATTAAATAGAGCAGACAGATCCTGAGTCCCGTAATAAAACGCTATCCGTCTGTGGGATTGGATGAGGCTATGTGAGATACGTAAAGTGGGAGGGGGTTGGTCCAATAAGGGTTTTTCATGTGTCGGACCCCAGTAAGTGGTAATGTGAAAGGTGCTGACCTGGGATTTTCAACATGGGTCTCACCTAGCAGACCTTATTGGAGGGATTTGTTACTGTTGCTATGCAACAGTAAACAATTCCCTCCCCAGGAGCACCTTCTCAATGTCAGAATTTCCTGAGTACTCTGCTGTAAATAGAAGGGTTTTTTTTTTTATCAAAAACCCGGCAAATCACCCGGCAATAACCCAGGTTGAAAAACTTATATTATTGCCGGGGCTGCAATTTGTAAGCGGTATAATTAATTATTGCCGACACTACCTGAATAAACCGGGAGAATCGGCAATTCTCCCGCAGAGGGCTTGAGGCCGTGGTTTCATGCCAACCAGGGCTACTTGCGTCATCAGGCCCCGCCTCCATCCCTAGTAAAACTAAGAAAAAAGGGCATTGATAGGCAGAGGGTGGGGCTTCTGGCGAGATTTGCATTAAGCCCAGCCCCCTTGCAGGCTGCTTTGGCTTCAGGAGGTCCCGGAGACAAGCTTTGAAAAGTCGTTAACCCTTCATCAAGTCACCAGCCTACCTTCTGCTCCCTGTAAGGCCTTACGTCCAATCCATCCCTGCCTCCCAGCCTTTGCCTTAATCAGAACAGAGCCTGAAAAGAGGTCCTGTTACACTAAAAACAGGACAGACGGGAGTCAATTGGAGCTATTTCCACATTTGGAACAAAAGCCAAATATTTTGCTATGGGCAACATCTCCATGTTTGTTTTTCCGCAATTTAGTAAATCCAGCCCAGGCCTGGCTAACCTGTGGCTCTCCAGGTGTTGTGAAACTACGACTCCCAGCATGCTTTGTCGGGCATCGGCTATGTCTGTGCAGTTAAAGCATGCTGGGACTCGTAGTTCCGCAACATCTGGAGAGCCACAGGTTGGCCAGGCCTGATCTAACCCTTAGGGCCAGATTTACTAAGCTTGGAAAAGTAGAGATGTTGCCCATAACAACCAATTAAATTCTAGCTCTCACTTTCTTTTTACATACTAGAGAATGTCAGCTAAAATCTGATTGGTTGCTGTGGACAACATCTCTACTTTTTAAACCCGCAGCTTAGTAAATCTGGCCCTTAGACTGAATCAGCCCACAGGGTTTAGCCTCTGCAAGCACTTTTAGAAATGGGCGTGAACAATAAAATTATGATTACTGGGTCATATCACCTATGGAGATTTTGCAGAAGATTAGTAAGCTTTAATGGTGGGATAATAAATTTATCAGTGGCTTCTATCTAGATGGAATGATTATGTTGTCACATCTTATCTTGGACTTGTGTGCAGATTAATCAACTACACGTAATTCCCAGCAACATCAAAATCTTATCAAGATATCTCTGCAAGAGATAGGAGGATAACCTTTGTCTCAGAGACGTCCCACTTCACTTAAGATGTTCTGATCGTTTTCCTGACTATCTGCCCTTGTTTTAGATTGTTGAAAGATTAAGATAAGTGGTGATCGGGAACTTCAAGGACAACACAAAACGTCTGAGGTTTCCTGTCTTTTTTTTCTTAGTGTCCAAAAAAATATGTCACATATAAAAACCAATGACAGGGATCCATTTCTATAGAATAATTTAGTATTTTCAGTATATGTGTACTCCATGGTTGGCAACTCTCCTGAAATATCCGGGAGACTCACGAAATTCAGACATTTTTCCCAGCAGTGTCGGGTTTACCCTGTGGAGGTTCACAGGCAGTCAAAATCCCGGGGCCCGCTTTGTGTGTGCCCTAGTGTGTTAACGTTAAACTAAGAGCTCCATTTCCAAAACGGCGATGCCTTAGTTTCCAAGAGATAAAGGGCTGGATCCAGACTTAAGTAAGTGCTTGAAATGAGTTACTCCTGGGCTAAACCATGTTGATTTCAGGGGGGAGCCAAGGTAATTGTATTCTTTGTATGCAGGGATATATCTTTGAATTGCTTACTGCACACAGATACTGACCAGCTTTACTATCACACTGTTATTTAGACTTGGGATAGGAAACATCACCTCTCAACTCTAATACTGTTTGCAACAGATGACATATGACACCCCTGCAATCAACATGGTTTAGCCCAGGAGAAACTAATGTCAAGCACTTACTTAAGCCTGGATCCAGCCCAAAGACCATTTTCACCTGAAAACGAAGGCATCACAATTTACAATGCAATGATCGCCATATTCCGTACAAAGGGGTTACAAAGGTGGGCAGGAAACATGTAAATTATACAGTAGGGTTGGGATCTGGTATTTATGAGCCGATCAGCGGTCGGATGAACCGCTGATCCCCTCGTTTGACATAAGGCTGCCTTATGGCAGTGTAAGTCTCAGAAATATGCACACGAGAGAAGGGTGTAATGGGGGAGTTCACAAATATGTAAACACAAGCACCTGCAGAGCCTCCAACATGACCCCTTCCATTAGGTACACAATACTCCGCTCCTGAGCTTCCAACTGTCACTCACCTGGTTTTAATGACTTAACTGATAAAAAATAATTCTCTGCAACAAAGGTTGTTACCATAGTAACTGACAGTTGAAAGATCAGGAGTAGAGCATTTTGTACCTAATGGAATGGGTCATGTTGGAGGGTCTGTGCCTGCTGGTGATTTGTTCTTATAGTCAACAGAGATATCCATTTAGACCCTCCAACTGTGGAATAATACAACCAGTGATTTGCTGGGATTTAAGTCACCGGGAAAAAATCCCTGATTACAATAGCAGCCTTCATAGGGGATGGGAATTTGGGAAACTGCAGCACTTCCAATCAATAAGAAGCCACCTGCAAAATGCTGAGTTTTGTGGTTGATTGTGGCACATAATTCAGCAATGTTCCCATCAGAGAAGGATTTAATCTTCCCATCTGTCTTGCAGAAATTGCATCTCATTCTCCACATTTTTGATTGATTAACTGATTGTAGAGCTACAGCGTTTGCACATTTATTTTCTTTATTTTAATGAATACACGCGTGCAATTGAATTTATTAGACTGTAAACAGAGATTTACATTCAAGATTTACAATAACATTAACACTGGCACGAAACAAAATGTTTACCCATCGTCAGCTAAGTGTTGTTTTATTCATAGTTCCTTTAAGGACAACCAAGTGCAGCCAGTAATGAGCGGGCTGTCAATGATGGCTGGGAGCAAGGGGAGAAGGAAGTGGAGATGCAGGTGCTAGGACTGTCTCTCTACCTCCCCCTGCTGGATAAACTGATTCAGACTTAAGGATGTTTTACATACTTGTGCGTACCTAAGTCACACACTACTAGTATAATGCACTCCCACTGACACTCCCCTCTCACATACGTAACTTAGCTCACTAATGTGTTCAGAACCAGGCCTTAACTTTTCCTTGTGGCTCTCTGGTCATACGTAAGTGCCAGAGGCGGAACTAGTGAGTCATAGGCCCAGGTGCAAATATATGCTTTGGGCCCCTCCCCCCACCAAAATGCCTCCAGTCCCCCTCAGTATATCCCATCATGTGCCTCCAGCCCCCCTCAGTATTCCCCATCATGTGCCTCCAGCCCCCCTCAGTATTCCCCCATATGTGCTTCCAGCCCCCCTCAGTATTCCCCCATATGTGCCTCCAGCCTCTCCTCAGTATTCCACATGTGCCTCCAGCCCCACCGCTTCAGTATTCCCCCATATGTGCCTCCAACTCCCCTCATTATTCCCCCATATGTGCCTCCAGTCTCTCCTCAGTATTCCCCCATATGTGCCTCCAGCCTCTCCTCAGTATTCCCCATTTGGTGCCTCCAGCCCCTCCTCAGTATTCCCCCATATGTGCCTCAATCCCCTCCTCAGTAGCCCCCCATATGTGTCTCC
>WWET01000019.1:1453504-1473148 GCA_011038615.1 Limnodynastes dumerilii
TGGTGAACCCTCTATATTCACTCTTGTGAAGTCTTCTCTTGATTGTTGACTTTGACACATATACACCTACCTCCTGGAGATTGTTCTCAATTTGGCTAACTGTTGTGAAGGGGATATTCTTCACCAGAGAAAAAATTTATCCACCACAGTTGTTTTCCGTGGTCTTCCAGGTCTATTGGTGTTTCTGAGCTCTCCGGTGCATTCTTTCTTTTTAAGAATGTTCCAAACAGTTGATTTGGCCACACCTAATGTTTTTGCTATCTCTCTGATGGGTTTCTTTTGATTTTTCAGCCTAATGATGGCTTGCTTCACTGATAGTGACAGCTCTTTGGATCTCATATTGAGAGTCGACAGCAACAGATTCCAAATGCAAATGTCACACCTAGAATCAACTCCAGACCTTTTACCTGCTTAATTGATGATGAAATAATGAGGGAATAGCCCACACCTGTCCATAAAATAGCTTTTGGGTCAATTGTCCCATTACTTTTGACCCCTTCAAAAGTGGGAGGCACATATAGAAACCGTTGTGATTCCTACACTGTTCACCTGATTTGGATGTAAATACCCTCAAATTAAAGCTGAAAGTCTGCAGTTAAAGCACATCTTGTTTGTTTCATTTCAAATCTATTGTGGTGCTGTCTAGAGCCCAAAATATGAGAATTGTGTCGATGTCCCAATATTTATGGACCTGACTGTATGTCATCCAAAGTCCGAACTGGAAAGGAGAGAGACGACGTCCGTGCGTAAGGAACGTGGATCTGGTCCATAAATAGGAAAAGTTAGGGACATAGCTAACGATAGTTACGGTCATCGGCCCAGATCCACACTTAGGTATGACAGAGGACTTATGGAAGTCCTTTGCGCAAGTCCCCTGTCTCAGAACATATGTGCATGCACGTGCCAGATGTTCCACGTGCGTATTTACTGTAGTACATAATTAGTTACGTATGATAGTAAGCACGCACAAGGGGCAGACATTTAATTTACGATGGTCGTATCCCCGCCATTACATAGCCATGCAAATTAGGGGTTGGGGGCGGGGAAGCGGTTTGCGGTCTGTACGGCCACAGACCTAGTCATAAAAGCGTAAGGTAACGGATCATGTAAGTGTCCAGATTTACTACCGTCTGCGGGGAGTGCATGGGGCGTGTGCGTAAGTAAAGCGCGTGGGGTCTGGATCTGGGCCATCGCTATGAAATGATATAACTAGGGACATTTATGGTTGGCGTACAATCATAATAATCAGTGTATCCTTATCAATTAATTATATTGTTCCAAATGGAGTTTGTAAGGAAAAGACTGCACTGAACAGAGGATTAACAATGCAGGTTTTATTCTGCCATTATCTTTAGATTATGGTTTCCACACTCTCATTACAGATCATTCAGATAAGAAGAGGCTTTGTATAATTACTAGAGGAGTATTAAGGAGGAAATTAAAACTTAGCATTCTGAAACGTAATGGATTAGAGAGGGTCATTTTAGTTGCTCTTGGACATGACACAGAGCTTCTCTCTAGATAGAACTGCATTCGGTACAGAAGATATATGTAGCATCCAAAGCAGTTGCATTCCCCGCATAGAATGAGGGATTTCCGAAATAGGGGCATCTGAAAGTTCCTTTTCAGATGTCCCTATTTCGAATACCCCACCATTTTAGATCATTTTTTCATAATGGATGAATTCCTTTTCGGAAACGTCTCCGCCGCTACCGCAGGACCCGTGCCACGGGAAAGGTGAGTAACCTCTCCAGGGTTAGGGTCAGGCTGCAGGGAAGGGAAGGTTAGGGTCAGGCTGCAGGAGATGGAGGGTTAGGGTCAGGCTGCAGGGAAGGGAAGGTTAGGGTCAGGCTGCAGGGGATGGAGGGTTAGGGTCAGGGTGCAGGGAAGGGAGAATTAGGGTCAGGCTGCGGGAGATGGTGAGTTCGGGCAGGCTGCGGGAAAGGGAGGGTTAGGATCAGGCTGCAGGAGAGGGAGGGTTAGGGTCAGGCTGCAGGGGAGGGAGGGTTAGGGTGGAGAGGGAGGGTTAGGGTCAGGCTGCAGGAGAGGGAGGGTTAGGGTTAGGATAATGGACGGGGAGGGTTAGGGTTAGGGTTAGAATTAGGGGAAGGGTTGGGGTAGTTTTCAGGCTTACCTTTCGGAGCACCGTGTTCGGTGCTCTGTGGATTTATTGCTATGCCTCATCGAAATAGGGCCATTCTTTCCGGGGACCCACACCCAATCCAAAGTTATCTGAAGTTAGAAAATTATTTATCTCTCATAAGTGTATATTTACTAAAGTCACTTTTACAAAGCGATCATGAATCGCCAGCCATCGTCATGATTTTCCAGCGATTTTTTTTCTAAAAAATCGCTTGATTCCCTAAACGCTTTTGGCTGGTGATTTATAATCGCCGTCCATAGTTATCGATTTTTCAAGGTATAAATCACTGTGCTTTTCTACTGAAAAGCGAGGCGATTTTCCCTGGAAAAATCGCTGTCGCTATTTTTTTTTTGTTATCTAAAATGACAAGCACATCATGCTTGTATCCCTTAGCACACATGCACTGATAGTACTACAAGGCACACCATGGCTGTGCTTTGTAGTACTGTCAGCGTCAGCATAGCAAGGGTTATAACCATGCTGCGCTATGCCGTATGTGTAAAAAAAACAAAAAACAAATACACAATAGTTACATTAAAACACAATACATTGTTAAACATACATTAAACGGGCATAATGTATCCCCCTTAGATGTAAATAAATTACAGGGGGCCACTCCGTTATATATACCCTATGTGTAATGTGGTTGCTATGTGTAAAAATGAAAAAGTATTATTGACTCACCGTTCTGCAGTCATCTATCTTGGGATGACTTGCTAGGATATCTGGAAGAGTTGATTGTAGCTCTGGTCACAGTTGCTTGAAGAACCGGTCCCAGATGCTTGAGGGTCCGGTCCAGTTGATTGAAGAAGGTGGTGAGTTGATTGCAGTTCTTCGGTCCGGTCCTCATCCTGTTGCCGCACCGACTTCCTCCTTCCAGTTCTGGGGTGCCAATGCTAATGAGCATTCGGCCACTAGAGGTCCCCTTTTATAGTGTCAATGACATCAGTGGGACCTCTAGTGTCTATGACGTCATTGACACTATAAAATGGGACCTCTAGTAGCCGAATTCTGGATATCCTAGCAAGTCATCCCATGATAGATGACTGCATGACGGTGAGTCAATAATACTCTTTTTACATTTATACAGTGAACAGACTACACATAGGTTTATATGTAACAGAGTGGCCACTTGTTTATTTATTACATCTAAGGGGGATACATAATGTTATGTTACTGTATGTTGAACAATGTAATGTTTTTTACTGTAAATATTGTGTCTTTGTCAATTTTTTTTTTTTGACACGTCGGGCTGAGCGCAGCATGCTTATAACCCTTGCCATGCTGTGCCATGTAGTACTATCAGCGCATGTATGCTAAGGGTTACAAGCATGATGGGCTTGTCATTTTTTTATGTGAAATACACATGTCAAATATATTGACGTGTTTTTCTGCTAAAGGCACTTTTTTAAAAAGCGCTTTCTGGACAAACTAAAGGCAATTATGTAAAATCGCCTTTAGTGAATCCGGAAAGCCCTATGTTTAACGAGGCAAACAGCTGGACAATTTTTGTCCAGCGATGTTTGCCTTGGCACTTTTGCTAAAGGCTCAAGTCCCCCTTTAGTGAATGTGGCGATTGCATAATCGCCGGCAAAATCCTGGGACTTGGGTCGATTTGGCACAAAGGGATCTTAGTAAATCTAGCCCATAGAGAGAACTTGAGAATAAGATCAGTCATATATTTAGAATATCTTCAAAGTAATAACCCATTAAGCCCTGGAAGCTAAACCTTTTATCCAGAAGTCTCCTTGAATGATGAAGCAACTAGATGCAAGTAGTCTATCATTTTATATTACTTAGCTGAGTTTTTTTTTTTTTTTACAAGCGCTGGAGGCTGCATAATACTGTCTAATGCCATATAGTGTTATACATTAACTTCTCATTTAATTGTCATTTACAAGAGACCATTAAAGGTATCCTTAGGGAAAAAAATATTTAACATAAACGTGAGGCTGTTAGAACCATGTAATCACTTCACGCAATGGCCAACAGAGTCTATTATATCTCCCCTGATCATTGCATTGTATAAATGCATAGTAAACAATTTAATAAAAGGGTGAGGACATGTAAAATTGTTATATTTCCAGTTCCAAATGCAAATGTTATCGTTGTTATGGGAAGCACAGGGTTTTGCCGAAACAGATGGCAGAGACTCGGGAGGTGTGCTGTGCATCTTATAGCAGAGAGGGACTGCGTATCTTGTAGGAGAAAGGGACTGTATATCTTGTAGTAGAGAGAGAATGCAAATCTTGTAGTAGAAAGGGACTGTGTATCTTGTAGTAAAAAAGGACTGTGTATCTTGTAGTAGAAAGGGACTGTGTTTCTTGTAGTAGAAAGGGACTGTGTATCCTGTAGTAGAAAGGAACTGTGTATCTTGTAGTAAAAAGGGACTGTGTATCTTGCAGCAGAAAGGGACTGTGTATAGTGTAGTAGAAAGAGACTGTGTATCTTGCAGTAGAAAGGACTGTGCATCTTGCAGCAGAAAGGGACTGTGTATCCTGTAGTAGAAAGGGACTGTGAATCCTGTAGTAAAAAAGGACTGTGTATCTTGTAGTAGAGAGGGACTGTGTATCCTGTAGTAGAAAGGGACTGTGTATCTTGTAGTAGAAAGGGACTGTGTATCCTGTAGTAGAAAGGGACTGTGTATCTTGTAGTAGAAAGGGACTGTGTATTTTGTAGTAGAAAGGGACTGTGTTTCTTGTAGTAGAAAGGGACTGTGTATCTTGTAGCAGAAAGGGACTGTGTTTCTTGTAGTAGAAAGGGACTGTGTATCTTATAGTTGAAAGGGACTGTTTTTCTTGTAGTAGAAAGGGACTGTGTATCTTGTAGTAGAAAGGGGCTGTGTATCTTGTAGTTGAAAGGGACTGTTTTTCTTGTGGTAGAAAGGGACTGTGTATCCTGTAGCAGAAAGCCTGATTCCTAACCCTAACTCTACCCTAACCACTAATCTGGGATGCAGAGAGAAGACCGCAAAACACTGGGGTAGAAGAGAGCAGATTGCAGCACAACACTGTAGAGAGCAGACTGCAGAGCACCGGGGTAGAAAAGAGCAGACTGCAGAGCACCAGGGTAGAAGAGAGCAGACTGCAGAGCACCGGGGTAGATGAGAGCAGACTGCAGAGCACCGGGGTAGATGAGAGCAGACTGCAGAGCACCGGGGAAGAGGAGAGTAACGGGGCAGTGGTACAGGTATTAAAACTTTCGACATTGTGCTCGTGTCGAAATATATTATTTCTAAATAGAAATCTTGCACCAAATGATACAGTCAGCATCCTTTATCTAATGCATGTATTCTGCATAATCACCAATATCTGGTAACATAGCGCATTGTGATTGGCTGATCTATGCTCACACACAGCCTGCTGCTCTTGTACTTGCATTTGCATGCGCCTTTGGATCCCTTTTTTTGCGTTCGGATATTCAGCATGAAGAATGTGCTCGTTTTCGCGATCATGCCTGGATTGGCATCTCGGGGCCAGAATCAGACCTCCGAGCGTTTGCCGCACACACAGAAGTCAGTCAGTCCGGAAACTCCCGTCACTCTCGTTTCTCATGCGGACTTTAGGTCAATTATGCAGTCTTAAGTGTGCCGTGTGGATCAGTGATCCATACGACACTCCCACACTGTAAAATTAACATCTGCCCCAACCGTCCATCTTGCATACTTTTGGCGAGCAGAGGGAAGAGCCTGCCCTGTCGGAGGAATCTGCTGCGCAACATCTGGTAGGCGCATCCATACTTCCGTCCAGACTTCCAACTTGCGCACTTTGCTTGCGTAAATCGGGTGTCAAACGGAAGTGCTAAATCCTGTCCGGGAAAAAAATCTAAAAATCTTCACTTATAGGGGCCTGATTCAGAGATCTGTTTTCGCGGCGAGATATGTGTATATTTTTACGAACGGACAAACTGCGCATGCAAAGTAACTTTTGGTACGCAATCTATGTTGATTATACGCTCGTAAGTCCAGTAGGCACGGACCTTTGAATCGCACGTGGGTACGTACGCAGGGATCTCCCACGCAAAATTACGCACGTGAGAATTCAAATAAAAATGGGCGGAGAGAGGCATTTTAATGAAGGTATATGGGCGTGACTATCATGAATCACACGCACGGAGGACACATACGTACGCAACTGCACACGGAAAGATACAAGTGGTCTATGGAGGTGTAAGTCTACGAGAGCACGGATTTGCAATGAGAGTGTCAGGGGTTTTGGTGGGTGTTCCTAGCGTTTATTTGCGATCGCGTTTGCAAACGCATCTCTGAAGCAGGCCCATGATTTTTATTGTACCTCAGCATTACTGTTAATACGTGTTTTCTGTTACCCTGTGGGTGAAATACAGCATTTCTGAAGACTGCTTTAATACCATCTAAAGCAGGAACCAGCTAAGCGCGATTAAGTAAAGCTAGCTCTCTCGGCCTCCATGGATCATAGAGCTTCTGATTGTTGTTTAGCTTTGTTGTGAGGTATTTTAAGAACCTAACAATGACCTTGAGTGACAGAATTGGGTCACTGCAGATGGCGCTTCTTGTGTTTGCGAAACACACCGGATTAAAAAATATATAGTCAACGATGTAACAAGGTCTGACATGGGTTCAGTGAGGAGAATGAGGTGTTTGATATATTATTACCTGAGCCATTTGCCTTTCAAGCTTTGATCTTGGTAAATCATCAAAATAATTCTCATTTCTTCTCCGCCGTCCATCTCCTTGCATCATAATGTGGGAAAAATCGAGCGATCCACCAGTCGGATACAGCTTTGCGGATTCTGTGACTGAAGAACAGAAAAGTCCATGTTCATAAAATGAAACTACTTATGAGCTGCCATCAAACTTTAAGATGTGTAGTAAACCACTTAAAATTTCATTTTTCTTTATTTTTATTTATTACAACAAGCTTCTGCACTGCTTTTAGCTTATAGGATTAGTTTGCTAGACATTTCACAGACCCTCCAACATGACCCATTCCATTAGGTACAATATAATCCGCTCCTGAGCTTCCAACTGTCACTCACCTGGTGTAAATGTATTTACTGATATTTAAAAAAACAATTTACTTCAACAAAGGTGGTTACCATAGTAACTGACAGTTGGAAACTGAGGAGCAGAGTACAGTATTTTGTACCTAATGCAATGGGTCATGTTGGAGGGTATGGTTTCATTACTTTCCTCTAGGAGATAACAGGAAAACCAGGGGCTAGATTTACTAAGCTGCTGGAAAGGAAAAGTGGAGATGTTGCCCATAGCAACCAATCAAATTCTAGCTCTCACTTTCCTATAACATCCAAGAAAATGTCAGCTAGAATCTCATTGGTTGCTAGGGCCAACATTTCCACTTTCCCATTCCTGCAGGTTAGTAAATCAGGCCCCCAAGCTCTGACCTTGTGCTACAATTAACTCAGTTTAGATTACTGTTATTTTTTTAAATGAGCAGATTGAATGGGTCCAAGTGACTCTTATCTTCCAGCAATGCAAATTTTCTGTGTTCCCTGTGTTCTTTACTATAATTGAACTGGATCGAGCACACCAGTGGTGGCGATCCGATACTGAATCCCTGTTATTAGTAGTAGTATAATAGTAGTAGTGGACCAGATCTGGATCTCTGCTACCAACACAGCCGGAGCTCTGACTGCAGTATTAGCGGAGATCCGATGCCTGATCCGATACCTGATCCCTGCCGCATCCACAAATCCATACGGGTGAGGGAAGGGAAGGCCCTCACTAGTAATAATGGGCTGGATCCAGACTTAAGTAAGTGCTTGAAATGAGTTACTCCTGGGCTAAACCATGTTAATTGCAGGGGAGTCATATTTCATCTGCTGCAAACAGTATTAGAGTTGAGAGGTGATGTTTCCTATCCCAAGTCTAAATAACAGTGTGATAGTAAAGCTGGTCAGTATCTGTGTGCAGTAAGCAATTCAAACATATATCCCTGCATGCAAATAATAAAATTACCTTGACTCCCCCTGAAATCAACATGGTTTAGCCCAGGAGTAACTCATTTCAAGCACTTACTTAAGTCTGGATCCAGCCCAATGACCCTACCTTAAGATTTCTGCAGCATTCCCACATAAAATGCGAGTTATACGGGAGTCTGTTAGTAAGTAAGGACTGAGGAATAACTCCCTACGGCAGAGCAGAACCACTACCTCTCTGTCAGATGTCCTGCCCCCACCATCGGATTTTCAAAAGGGCTGAAATCCTGGATCCAGAGGAAACGCCCACTTGTAGGAATTCTGGATCCAGTCCAGTATAATTAAATTATACACTGATTCAATATTTGGGGCATAAAGACGTGGAAGGGTCTTGGTGATTTGTGTAAGTGGTGTCAGTAAATGTGGTACTTTGTATGGTGATTATATTAAAAATAACTTTTTATTAAGGGGGCAGTATTCAGGGACCACCTTTTTTATGAATACCCCTTATAGGGTCTTTTAACGGCTGAGTATGGTGCAGCTCAGTGAGTAGAACTTGTGTCCCACAGCGCTGAGGTCATGAGTTTGACTGAATTTTGACCCAGACTAGGCCTTATCTCTGTGGAGTTTGTATGTTCTCCCTGCGTCTGTGTGGGTTTTCTCTGGGTGCTCCAGTTTCCTCCCACACTCCAAACACATGCTGGTAGGTTAATTGGCTGCAGAATAAATTATCCCAAGTGCATGTCTGTGTTAGGGAACTTAAAATGCAACTCCCGTAGGGCAGGTACCTCAATCTTATAGCGCTATATAAAAACCTGTTAATAAATATGACAAGAACACCAGTGGTTGAAAATGGGTCACAGTGCCTGATCAAACATTGGGCTGCAGTCTGGGGGGTACCAGTGTTCTGGGGGGTGTCTACTGGAGGGGGACTTTAGCTTGGTTGTTTGAAATGATTTATTTGTAACTACATACGAGTATATACATTAGTGGGAAGGGTTAAGATAAAGTAATTTAAAGGCAATTTAATTTTTAGCTGTTGCGTATAAAATTTTGGCAAGGCCCGGGTAATAATTAATCAGGCTCTGAAGGGACGGTGCACCCTGATATGCAATACCGGTAATTGTAAATTCCCTCTTTAACCACTGCAGAATACAGTTATCTATTATACCATTACATACTGTACTTTATAAGATGATTTTGTTCAAAGTTTATTGCATGAAATGTAAAGACAAACACACGATAAACACTGACATGGCAGAAAATATATTAGCTGAATGCAGCAAAGAAACCTAGAATGGCTATGGAGGTACAATATATTCTGCTTCATGGCTTACACTTATAGAAGCTAGTATAATACCATCAGCATGAATTATTATGACCTATTACATACACACAAACAAGAAGTTTGCCTATATTGATAAATAAATCCTGCTGTTAAAAGATATTTGAAATACACGATTCTCTTGAATGAATGAACAAATCTTTTACTTATTTATTCACTATGGACGCTTTCCATACGAACGGGGGTCTGTCAGTCCGCATGGAAAAGGAGAGTGAACTCCCCCTGTCACTCTGATCTCTCGTACGGACACAGATCAGGTCAGAACGGTGCTTCCCCCGCCCCCGCCCCTTCAGTTAAATGCCTATCCCCGCTTGTATGTTGGAGATCCAGCATTCGTATTTGAAAGGTTGGCCCCTTCATCGTACCTTCAAGTACGCTGAGGGTGCGCTTGCGTAATATCTGGTGCACGCCAGCGCCAATGTTCCTAAACAGGGGATTTATGCAAATGACTTGTGTAATGTCGTACTTACCTCTGGATCCGGCCCCTGCTTCTTAAGTGTCATTTACACAATCTGCGTACCATTAGACTACGTGCAGTCTCGGTCCTTTTTTCAGAAGAATGGGGAGGGGGAGGGGAAACACTGTTCTCAAAAAAGAGAAAGGGGGAGGTGGCAGGGGAGGGAGCTTTATGCTTATATATACATGCTTATCTATACATGCTTATCTATACATGCTTATCTATACATGCTTATCTATACAGGCTTATCTATACATGCTTATCTATACAGGCTTATCTATACATGCTTATCTATACAGGCTTATCTATACATGCTTATCTATACAGGCTTATCTATACATGCTTATCTATACAGGCTTATCTATACATGCTTATCTATACAGGCTTATCTATACATGCTTATCTATACAGGCTTATCTATACATGCTTATCTATACAGGCTTATCTATACATGCTTATCTATACAGGCTTATCTATACATGCTTATCTATACAGGCTTATCTATACATGCTTATCTATACATGCTTATCTATACAGGCTTATCTATACATGCTTATCTATACAGGCTTATCTATACATGCTTATCTATACAGGCTTATCTATACATGCTTATCTATACAGGCTTATCTATACATGCTTATCTATACAGGCTTATCTATACATGCTTATCTATACAGGCTTATCTATACATGCTTATCTATACAGGCTTATCTATACATGCTTATCTATACAGGCTTATCTATACATGCTTATCTATACAGGCTTATCTATACATGCTTATCTATACAGGCTTATCTATACATGCTTATCTATACATGCTTATCTATACAGGCTTATCTATACATGCTTATCTATACAGGCTTATCTATACATGCTTATCTATACAGGCTTATCTATACATGCTTATCTATACAGGCTTATCTATACATGCTTATCTATACAGGCTTATCTATACATGCTTATCTATACAGGCTTATCTATACATGCTTATCTATACAGGCTTATCTATACATGCTTATCTATACAGGCTTATCTATACATGCTTATCTATACAGGCTTATCTATACATGCTTATCTATACAGGCTTATCTATACATGCTTATCTATACATGCTTATCTATACAGGCTTATCTATACATGCTTATCTATACAGGCTTATCTATACATGCTTATCTATACAGGCTTATCTATACATGCTTATCTATACAGGCTTATCTATACATGCTTATCTATACAGGCTTATCTATACATGCTTATCTATACAGGCTTATCTATACATGCTTATCTATACAGGCTTATCTATACATGCTTATCTATACAGGCTTATCTATACATGCTTATCTATACAGGCTTATCTATACATGCTTATCTATACAGGCTTATCTATACATGCTTATCTATACATGCTTATCTATACAGGCTTATCTATACATGCTTATCTATACAGGCTTATCTATACATGCTTATCTATACAGGCTTATCTATACATGCTTATCTATACAGGCTTATCTATACATGCTTATCTATACAGGCTTATCTATACATGCTTATCTATACAGGCTTATCTATACATGCTTATCTATACAGGCTTATCTATACATGCTTATCTATACAGGCTTATCTATACATGCTTATCTATACAGGCTTATCTATACATGCTTATCTATACAGGCTTATCTATACATGCTTATCTATACATGCTTATCTATACAGGCTTATCTATACATGCTTATCTATACAGGCTTATCTATACATGCTTATCTATACAGGCTTATCTATACATGCTTATCTATACAGGCTTATCTATACATGCTTATCTATACAGGAACACGGACGTTGCACATGGGTATGGGGGGGCGTATTTGGGTATTTGCCCTGGGCGCCCTTTGCCCTAGATACGCCACTGTTAGAATTCTCTATGAATGACTAGATGGACAAACAGATACAATTTTTTCCCCCCCCCCCACTCACAATAGTCTTCGGCTAATTAAGCAAGCGCACAGTAATTATGCAAACAGCGCAGCAAAGAGATCTAATTTAACGGAGTGCGGATGATCCTGTAGCATTCTTATTAGATTTCATGTGACCACTTCATAAATCATGGAATTCACCTAGCAGGCAGACGACTAACACGAGGCTGCTGTATCTTTATCAGATCAGACAGATACAATGATGAACAATTTAACAATGGCTGAGTAACAGCATTTCTCCAAAATACCCCTCAGGAAAACACACCTGCATCCGGAAAATAACAATCTACTATCAGCAGATGCCTCTTGACTCCGTGTTGTCAGAATGTAAACAGCGAGGAAACTCAAATGTTTGCTGAATCTCGCAAATTACATTTTCAACCCCATTAAATATCAACTTACAAACTACCAAGAATAAGAAGAGATAGTGACAGCGCATGATAGGAGGGATTGCACTGCGGCAAGTGAATAATGAAAGGGTGGAACAAGTTATTGGAAGGCTCTCAATGACGTAGGGGGTGTGGTCTGCTCCTCCGATGGTCTGAATTATTTATAAATTGGAGTCCTGTTGGCAATGATGCAGGCTTTTGGTATAGCAATTGCCGTTACGTTAACTGCGTCCCATGGCAGGGGGTGTGGGTCCTCGCAAAGAAAATCTGAATTCCGAAAATTCAGATTTCACCAAGCTTTCAGTGCTCCGAGAAGTTATTAAAAAATAGTCCCCCAGTCCATTCCCTTATTCTTACCCTAAGCCTTCCCTCTCACTACCCTAACCCTCCCTTCCTGGCAGCCTGACCATACCCCTCCTTAATTGCAGCCTCACCCACCATCTCCCGCAGCCTGACCCTAACCCTCCCTCCCCTGCAGCCAGACCCTAACCCTCCTTTTCCTGCAGCCTGACCCTAACCCTCCCTCCCCTACAGCCTGACCCTAACCCTCCCTCCCCTGCAGCCTGACCCTAACCCTCCCTGCCCGCCGGCCTATCAGTGCTGCAGTTCCTAGAGATTGGACGAGACATGATGACGTAATTTGCATACTCAAGCCCACGCCCCCAGATTTCATAAAGCCCCACCCCCATACCGCTATCTCTTTCTTCCTTCCAATCGCCCATCCATCTCTTTTGAGTGAGGTTTCTTGGACTTTTGACAGAAAAGGATTGTTCAGTTTGCACAGCAGATCTGACCAACGCTGTGTTGGCACTAAGGATAGCCGAGCGTAGTCAAAAGATCTGTTCAAGCTTGGTGTGTACACACTGCACAATCTCCATGCCTATCAGACGGTTTTATTTGGTGCCAGTGTTCATCTGCCTTTAAATAAACCTAGAGAATAATAGGAAGAAAATGTAGTTTCCTTTGTTGAGGTGAAAAATTATATTTTAGTTGGGAATAAACCTTTGATTCATATTTTCTTAGGCTTTCCAGCTCTGTGCTGCCTCTCCGAATGCTTTTTCTGTATGTCGGTGAGCATTTAAATCATATTCATTCAAGTAAATAATATTGAAAGGTAACGACTATCTCCACAACAGGAAAAGAGGAAATATCTATTGCATGGTAAGGCAGAGACATCTCTATAGATGGAGACATGGCTTGTCAAGGTCATTGAAACCTCTAATCTGATCTGTAGAAGCAGAATCAGACTATGATCACACAGAGCATGGAGCTTTATTCAGTATTACAGAAAGACTTGCAAACATGTGACCTAATCCCAAGGGGTTCCGTGCATTTCTGCCGCTGCTAAGTCCCGTACGTGAATGGAAAGGGCCCCCCCACTCATGTACGGAATTTTGGACATTTAAATATCCACAACACTGCCTTATCTTGTCTGCACGTAAGGTTAAACGCACGGACAAGATAATTGTACGTAAGGGCTAAACCCAGCCATTACTGTACAATTTACACAGGAAGGCTAGCCCACCGTGTGTATAAAGTACGCACAGAGGTCTGACCCGCGCCACAAGACACAGCCTCCTGGGTAGGCACTTCTTTCATAAAAACACTCTAAACGCACTTTTATAACGCTGCAAATATTCTCACCTAGCTGTATTTGACAGAAAAATAAAATACAGTCACCGCTACGAAAATGCTGCTTACAATATAGAGACAGCCGAAAATACTTTCTATGAATGGGTAAATATGCCGATCACTCAATAGGAAACCACTACCGCAGACCCACAGCACAGACCGGACAGGTGAGTAGGAGTGTATGGGGAGGCTTAAGGTTAGGCTGTCTGGGGGGGTAGGCTGTGGAGAGAGGAGTCTTAGGGTTAGGCTGCAGGGAGGGGTAGGTTGTGGAGAGGGAAGTCTTAGGGTTAGGCTGCAGGGAGGGGTAGGCTGTGGAGAGGGAAGTCTTAGGGTTAGGCTGCAGGGAGGGGAGTCTTACTTAGGGTTAGGCTGAGATGAAGGGAGTCTTAGGGTCTGGCAGCATCGAGGAGAGGGTTAGGGTAATTGAAGGAATAAGAATTAGGATAAGGATTAGGGTAGGACAAATACTCACAATACAGTGGAGACTTCTTTCCGGGGATGATCGATTGCTTCTCCTCCACAAACGAAAGAAGGAGCAATCGATTTGAGAGTCATTTCGGAATTCGCTGGTATGAAGCGGCCCTTTGGAAAACCCTCCAGGCGTCTCTGCATACATGTGTGGCACCTAAAGTGCCCTGGTGTCTCTCCAGAGAGGCCTCTTGCCTCAGTAACCCAGGATGTGAGAGAACACTGGATGTTCATCCTGACATCCCTTTTCATGCCCTCACACAGGGGCAAGTTCTAATTAGCCTGATTCAGGCTGGAGGCCCTGAAGAGCTGAGATGGGCCTGACAGGTGAAGCCTGCATAGCAACAGAGTAATATACGCATAAAATAAGACGTATCATAGACTATCATGTAAATGAAGACGTATAATGGAAGGCAGCACTGCAAGGAATGTTCTTATTGCTAAATATTTACCTATTGATCTAAAAATTTAGGGGAATATTCTGCAATAAAAGTATAAAAGTAACTCTATAAGATGATGCCTTATATAATACATCTGTACCTACCTCAAGGGGGAGGGAGAGGGAGAGGGGGAGAAAGAGAGAGAGGGGGTGGGGGAGATAGAGAGAGAGAGAGAGAGAGAGAGAGAGAGGGAGACAGACAGACAGACAGACAGACAGACAGACAGACAGACAGACAGACAGACAGACAGACAGACAGACAGACAGACAGACAGACAGACAGACAGACAGACAGACAGACAGACAGACAGACAGACAGACAGACAGACAGACAGACAGACAGACAGACAGACAGACAGACAGACAGACAGACAGACAGACAGACAGACAGACAGACAGACAGACAGACAGACAGACAGACAGACAGACAGACAGACAGACAGACAGACAGACAGACAGACAGACAGACAGACAGACAGACAGACAGACAGACAGACAGACAGACAGACAGACAGACAGACAGACAGACAGACAGACAGACAGACAGACAGACAGACAGACAGACAGACAGACAGACAGACAGACAGACAGACAGACAGACAGACAGACAGACAGACAGACAGACAGACAGACAGACAGACAGATAGATAGACAGACAGACAGACAGACAGACAGACAGACAGACAGACAGACAGACAGACAGACAGACAGACAGACAGACAGACAGACAGATAGATAGATAGATAGATAGATAGATAGATAGATAGATAGATAGATAGATAGATAGATAGATAGATAGATAGATAGGATATAGGAGATAGATAGATAGATAGATAGATAGATAGATAGATAGATAGATAGATAGATAGATAGATAGATAGATAGATAGATTGCCACAGGTTTTGCTCTTGTTGTGTGCCCAGCCTGCCAATCTCTCTTATCTCTGGCTCACCTTTACACCAGTTCTTGGCACACCTACTCTGCCCATTCTTATTTTACATTCAGTTTCTGTAACAGCTTGCTCCCAGTGTGTGGCACAAGTTAATAGATGGCACACAAACATATGTGATGTTTGGCCAGTGTCCCAGGGAGGAGCCGGCTGCATCTGTCGTTATACAGGGAAATAAACTGTGGTTTATACCCCTGGACACAGCTTCTGCTGCAGAGAAATATGCATTAGACGCAGGGGGATATTATCCAGTGAGTGAACAAGGTTGGCAAATGTCCACAAGTCATTAGGGTTCTCTTGCACTCTGACACTTGAAGTTCCCTGACATATATCACACACACAGGTCAAACCTGTACGTCACTGTGTCTGTAAGGTTAACAATATGGAGATTATTAAGCAAGTGCTGAGACCAGGGCTGGCTGGTTTTTAAATAACCACTCTGTTTTTTATTTTATATTATGCTTTGACTACATGCACGGTGCCATAACTTCTTTAAAAAGCCTATTATAAAGGAATACCCTTGATAATATTCCTCATTCTTGTTGCTTGTGGTCTTCATTTGAGTGAGATGAACCAATGCAGTAAATTCACACAAACAACAGAGAAATAGGGAGGGTGAACGTGATCAGAGGCACTAAATCTGCCTAGCATCAGCTAAGACTCCACAAACTCCTCCCCCAACAATTTATTTCATTGTAAGTAATAAGTAGGACTAATGCTTAACCTTTACTTATTCTTATTTTCAATTTCATCTATCTCTGAGTGTACTTTGTACATGTGAATATGTTTAGTCTAGCTCCATATATTCAGATGTAATAGGAATAATGGACCTGATTCACAGTTAAGAAAATGCTGCTTTTTAGGTGCGTATATTTAAGAAAGGATATACTGCGCATGCGTAGTACCTTAATTTACGCAACTTATATAGGGCTTAAGAATGGGACGGCTCTGAATCACCCTTATGAACCTATTTGTTCTAGGTTCGTTGTGACTAAGAAGGAAGGGGTGTGTCAGGAAAAGTTAAGAAGGAAGATAAGAAGACTGGGTGGAGGAAGGCATTTAAATGAAAAAATCTGCACGGTTAGACAGAAGTGTTCTTAATTTGCCGCCCTACGCACACAACTAAGAAGCTAAGAAGCTGAAAACAGTGGGAACCTTGCTACTAGTTGCATATAACTAAGAACTAAAAGCTTTCTTAAGCATGAATTAGGTCCTATAAGCGGCAAAAAATTGTTTTTATTGAAAGATGTAAAATAAATCATATAAAGCCTGTAGCTACAGTATTCCAGAGGCCATTGGGGTATTCCTGAAACCCTAATAATTTTGAATTGTTAAAGTTAAAAAGCAGTAAAGTATATCATTAAGGTTTTTAGTAGCAATGGTTTTACCGTATGAATTAAACATTGATGTAAAGAAAACAACTTTTTAAAGTTTCTTCTTCTTTTTTTCCCCGATCCTGGCTGAGAGACAACTACACAAAACGAATATACCAGCGTTTCAGACCAAACAATGTACAATATGATACAGCCAATTATGTGGCAGCAAAAATCATGTATAGGAGACAGTATCAAGACCACAATTGTTGTTCAGACCAAACAACAGAAAGGGGAGAAAAGGGCATCTAAATCACTATGGCCGGGGGATGATTGTTGGTGGCAGTCAGGGTGGGTGGGGTATCTCAGCAACGGGTGTGGGTCCACGACAAGAAAATCTGATTTTCAAAAAAAATCTGATTTTTCTCAGCCAGTTCGCAACTGGCTGGGATTTCGATTGCATATGCCTCGAAGAGGCATTGCAATCGATCCACGGAGCACTGAAAGCTCCGTGGTCATAAAAGTAGTAAAGGAGTAAAAAAAATAGTCCCCCACGCCTTTCCCTAACCCTAACCCTCCCCTCTCACTACCCTAACGCTCCCTTCCTGGCAGCCTGACCCTAACCCTCCTTTAATTGTAGCCTGTCCCTAACCCACCATTTCCTGCAGCCTGACCCTAACCTCCCTCCCCTGCAGTCTGACCCTATCCCCAACCCTAACCCCAACCCTGTTCCAGGTCCGGCAATAGCAGCGGCGGAGGGATATTGTGGTAAGGCAGCGGGGTATTGCGCATTCATAAAAAAAAGTATAAAATGGTAAGTATAGGAAAAAGGGACATTTGTAAAAAAAAACTTTCGGATGTCCCTTTTTCGAAATTGAGAGTTTCGTTCCGGAGAGTGTAACCACTGATCTACTGGAATTTATAAAGCCAACAATCCATAGAGTTTACAGCTGGGCCCAAGGTGTAGCTCGGATAAAGTGAGAGAGCACTTAGTGAAATGTTGTTGCTATGTGTTGTGTTGTGTTTTGTTGTAAGGAGGTCTGAGCGTGCCCGTGCTTTGGAAAGACAGATTGCAGATTGTGTGTATTGTCAGGGCTGCCATTATGGGTGTAAAGCCGGGACTATTGTGCTGGGCCCCGCGATACAGATGGGGGCCCGACTATACTTACCTTAGCTCTGGGGCAGCAGGTCTCAGCGGTATCCTACTGATGATACTTGCTGCTGAGCGCTTCAAATTAGCCTCTAATTAGCATGTCTGCAGCGCTCAAACCCCTATGGGCCCCAACATTTCTGTCTGGGACCCTGTGACCAGGGTCTTCTTCAGAATTTTTGGGGTCTGTGACACACCAGCGGGGCCCTGTCCCCTATGTGACATCATCGGTGATGTCATGTGGGCAGGGCCCCACAGACCTGCATTACCATCTGGCCGGTGCGCAAGGAAGAATTTATAATAATGGCAGGCCCCCATAAGCTGCCGGCCCGCGACATTAGTCTCGACTGCCCCCCCCCCCCGATGGCGGCCCTTATTGTGACATTGTGATTGGACAGCATTGTTACTCATTTCCACTCCCCTGACTACTATGATGGCAACACAAATAATACCCATTCATGAGTCTCAAACTTCCCAGATGGCAATGCAAGACCCCACCCACATCCACTGGTCCAATCAGACTCCACCCATAAATGACCATATCTGGTCAAACTGACATTCCTTTACCTTTGGTTAAGTTCACCCACGTATGGCCCACAAGTCGTGACAGTGATGTCTCAAAAGCGTGTCTCAATCCTGTACAAGGCGACAACAGCAGGTGCAATTTCCAGCCTTTACCATTGGCAGCCAATCTCTTCAAGCGCCTCTCACTTCCTCTCCAGTCACAATGGACCTTATTCACACTTAACAATGTTTTAGGTTCTTAATTATACGAAAATAGTAGCATGCCGACTCCCCTTTCACGCCCTCGGTTTTCAGCTGCTTAACCGACTTACGAATGCCATAGGGCTACCTTATCTTTAGGTTCAAAGTTCTGTGTGTACGGCGGCTAATTAAGAACGTTTTTGCCTAACCTCACCCAGATTTCTAAATTGAAATGGCTCCCTCCACCTTTATTCTTAAGTCATTAGGAGCATTGAAGAAATAGGCTTGCAATGGTGATTCAGAGCTGTCCAAGTCCACAGTTAAGTTACTTAGCATGTGCAGTATATCTCTTCTTAAATATACGCAGATTCTTAATTGTGAATCAGGTCCAATGTGTCATTTACCTATATTACAGAGAAATGCACCACATCAACAACCAAACGGTCATCTCTGTAGCGGCCTCAGTGTGTATACAATAATTAGGGTCTTGAATTTGAATGTCCTTATGTTTCTTTTGCACTTGTCTGTAGTTTTGAGACTTCTTCTGGAACCGTCTATAGAGTTCATTGTGGGGGGGGATTTTTTTTTTTTACTCAAACTGGCAGGTTTTTCTTTATCACAGATTTGGAACAAATCTAATATATCAGCCTACAAGTGTATCATTTTCAAGGAACGAGTTTATAACATTCTATCTGAGCAACCTATTCGTAGGTCTGAAAGCTGTCACACAACTTGTGACTCATCCCTGCAGACAGACAATTCTTCCGA
>WWET01000019.1:1475444-1491762 GCA_011038615.1 Limnodynastes dumerilii
CATACCCTCCAACATGACCCCCTCCATTCGGTACATAATACTCTGCTCCTGCTCTTCCTTCCTAATCTAATTGCAGTCACCTGTGTTATACCCGTTATTTGAATAGAAAGGTGTGTAACACAGGTGACTTCAATCAGAGATTAGGAAGGAAGAGCAGGAGCAGAGTATTATGTACCGAATGGAGGGGGTCATGTTGGAGGGTATGGTATTCCACACTGAAGCAAAGATCTGGTAATTAATTTGCTAATTGCTTTAATGAGTTTCTATGGTATTTAGGATTTAAAATACTAATCATAAAATTGAACATTTTAACCAAAATATTTTGTGCTGAAAAATCTTTAGTCATTTATAGGTATCTTACACCTTCACTGTGTGGTAAAATCATGTGACCTAGGACATTACTGTGTGGTAAAATAATGTGACCTAGGACATTACTGTGTGGTAAAATCATGTGACCTAGGACATTACTGTGTGGCAAAATCATGTGACCTAGGACATTACTGTGGGGCACAAATATGTGACCTGAGGACATTACTGTGTAGTATAATAATGCAACCTGTAGACTCTACTGTTTGTGGTACAATCATATGATCTGTGATGCAATAAAATGAGGGCCGAATTTGGTGATTAAGGGGTGCAGAACTGAAACTAGAGTCTCATGACAAACATTCATAGTTTTATAGCATAATTGACAAGACTCCCTTAAAAGTAAGGGATCTCCCAGACCCACTGAAGTGTTTGCCAATCTCCCTGATGCTGATTTAGGCCCGTATTCAGAGTACCAGACGTATAACATATACGTCCGCTGTTTAGCGATTTTTACTACTGCACATGCTTAGTAATTTTTTTATGTAATCTACGTATCTTTTCCTTACGTAGATTGCGTAAATGTGGTCTTTCAGAACACATTTACGCAATCTGCATAAGAAAAAGATACGTAGATTACATAAAAAAATTACTATGCATGTGCAGTAGTAGAAATCGCAGGACATATATGTTATACGTCCGGTACTCTGAATACAGGCCTTAGTTCTAGAAGTCACTGCGGTATGATGACATAATATAGAAAATGTGTATTAATTCCCTGCTAATTCCCTGCCATTTTCATGGAGCCCAAAAAAGATTGGTAGTTATCTAAGACAACATGACTTCAATATTGGAGACAGAAATGTAAAATACACATTGGTCTCTTGTTAATCAGCTGCAATATCATCTACTTTTATCTTTTCTATAAAGATGAAGAAGTCAACGGATCTCCTATTCAAAGTCTTCACAATAATACTGAAAGTATTTATTTACTGACAATTTAACAATCAATAAATACTGATGCCGCCATTTTTATTGAGAAATAGACTTCCTGGCAGTGCCAGACACACCCATGGGTGGAGCTATGCATGGGACATGCCCTCTTTGGCAGTACTGGACACACCCCTTTGGTGCAGCACCTTGATAGTGCTTTCACAATCTCCCCAATATTCATTTGCAAAACTTGGCAATCATGTATAAAAAATGTATATTGAATAATGGCTTAAGGAACCTGCTTGCTTCCAATGTGCAACAATATCTTTTCTAAGCATTTTTATTTTTTTTTAAACCCCAAGAGGTATTACTATAAAAAGGTTTAATGCAAATCTACATAGAACAGGCAATCTTTACAAAATCCATACTACATCCACAGCTATTACAGCAATTAAAAAGTACTTGTTTAAGAAACAGCGAATTTTCTATTTAAACGTTTTTTTTTAAAGAAAACAATATACTTAGTTCTAACTAATCACCATAAAATCTATTTAGAGCATTAATTCAGTGCTATTTCATTTAATTAAATTCCATTATCTAACTATTTAAATGAGATTTTATTTAAAAAAAATCTTTGACCCAGGAGCGAATTAAAATCCCAGATGAAGAACTCTTTAACGCTCTATGACATGGATTCACACAGCACATAATATAATGTGTGTGCCAACGGTGTAAACAAATCAGCCTCTTGCCTGTCATTTTGATAATGTTCCAGCAGGTGGCAAAAGCATACTGAGCCAGGAGTTCTTCAACTTGTCCTCAGCTAGAGTAGTAGAGGCGTCTGCTGATATCGTGACTATTGACATGTCACCACCAAATGGCAGTTCTTGTTTGTTATGTTCACCTATTCAGATTTATTATGTAGACCTATTCCAAGGTTGCCGACTTTCTACAGCTTCCCCCCGGGTTTGCCATATATTTCTGCAAGGGGTCGGAGCTTAATTTATGCAAATCGCGTCATTAAGCCTTACCCCCTGTCAATCACACCTGTACTCTAGCGTTTTAGGGGATGGGCGGGGCTTGATGTCATCATCAAGCCCCGCACATAGGGATTACAGAAGTAATTGTTGGCTGGTGGGGCTTGCGGGAGCTTTGCCGGCTCTCCCGGGATACCGGGAGAACTGCCCAAATTTCGGGAGTCTCCCGGATATTCCGGGAAAATCGGCAACCCTGACCTATTCATCATTCAGCTTCTAATGTACATTGTGCTGCTCATGCACTGTTGCTTGTTGAACTTAAAAAAGTTATTGACGATCCCAGCCACATGTATGAATCAAGAAGAAAGCCATCACTTTAGTCATTAGGGTATGGATTGCAGATATTTGACTGGATACAGGATTTTCCTGTGGTTCAGATGGAATACACACCTTCTCTCTATAGGTCCAAGGTAATTCCATCCAATTCAACCTTAAGAGCTGGGTTCAGATCACACCTATCTAGAATTCCATACTTCCTGGAAGGTCCATGCACTTGAGGTGGAAAGATTAAGGTAGCACCTGGCTATTGGACTATGCATGGTGGCTAGGGGATTAGAACTTGTGTCTCACAGATGTCATGACCACTAGGCCACGCTAGGCCTTATCTGCCCATGTCTGCCTGAGTTTCCTCCGGGTGCTCCAGTTTCCTCCCATATTCCAGAAACATGCTGGAAGGTTAACTGGCTGCTGACAAAATTAAACCTACCGTATTTCCCCATGTATAAGACGCACCTTTTTTAGATCAAAAATAGGTCTAAAAACCAGGTGCGTCTTATACAGGGGATGTAAAACTGAACTTACCTTTTCAGTCCCTCCAGCGGTCCCTCCGGCAGTTTCAGGCTCTCTCACCCGCAGCTCTGACTCCGGCTGACTCCCTGGCGGGGCGCGCTTTACACTGACATTACGTGACCTTAGGTAACACAGCGTCAGTGTACAGCGCGCACCGCCAGGGAGCCAGCCGGAGTCAGAGCTGTGGTGGAGAGAGCCTAAAACTGCCTGAGGGACAGCCGGATGGACGGAAAAGGTAAGTTCAGTCTTAAATTCCCTGATCCCTTGTATAAGATGCCCCCATTTTTAAGTTAATTAATGCAAAAAATAATACATAAAAAAATACATTTAAAATAGTTTTTTTTTAATTTAGGCTCTAAAAATGGGGTGCGTCTTATACAAGGGAGCGTCTTATACGTGGGGAAATATGGTAGTTTGTATGTGTTATGGAACTTAGAATGTAACTTCAATGGAACAGGGACTGATGTGAATATGAAATATTGGGTCGGATCCTCAACTACAGCCGTCTTCCACACACGCCCATAATTTGCCGATAGGTAGTGTGATACGGAAGCACATCATGTGGAGGAGATGAAATAAAACTTCTTTATTTCATAGCAGTCAGACAGCATAGCAGGTAACATCAGTAACAGCAAGTTGGTAACAGCAGCATGTAAGTGTCACAGCATAGTTCACAGACTTTTCAAGTGCTCCAGAGGTCCCAATGCTAACCCAACCCCTGGCCTATCACTTGGGCAGCTATAACACTATCAAGAGTCCTGACCCTCTGTCTTTGAAATACTTATATCAGGAGAGCACAGGTGCTGTTGATTAGCTCAACCCTCATCACACCCAGGTTCTCTACTGCTGCTCTAAAACCTGGTCAGGATTCTCCACATTACTTTCATGTGGAGATGTGCTGTCTCTGTCACAGTAGCTACTACGCACATAACAAAACGATTTTTACTAGCGTAGCGTATATACGCGAACGTACCTTCTATACACTCCCTTTGCATGTCCGTACTTTGGTCGCTTTACCCTTTCTGAACCCTACCTTAACTTTTGGCAGCGTAACCACTCTGATCACGTATAGGCTCTCCATAGTTACACTGCTAAGCACGCCCATACTGTACTATTTAAATGCCAAAACCCACCTTTGAAGCGTAATTTCGGATGTCATAAGGCTGGCACACGCTCTCGAACGTATTTACGCAACTGATACGTGAAAGGCCCTTACGCTCAGAGTTACGTTTCGTTACATATCATCTGTCGTGCACATGCTCAGTACATACCAAATAGCGTTTTTACGTCTCCGCCAGGCGTAAATACGCACGGAAACGTTGTTCTGGATCTGCCCCATTATGTGTAAATTGCTACGTAATCTGATGGCGCTCCTGGTAATAACTAAAATAATAAATAAATGCACAGTAGACCAGACCACGAGTGCATCCCTCCAATTCTTTTGGAGAGGGATCATTGGGTATGGAAATCAGAAGTTGTATATGAACAATAAAATAATAAAGTTTTTCAATAGAGGACAAATGTCCCAGTATTAATTAATTAATTCTAAATATCATTCACCGCAGGATACATGGTCAGAATGTGACCACTCTAGTTAGTATGGCCATATTCTGACAGCACTAACTTGCCAGTACCAGACCCAAAATGACACAACCAGTCAATTCAGAAGCAGGATAAACCAACTTTGAACTTCCAATCAAAATATAAAATGTTACTAACCAGTAAAATTCTTGGTAAGATCACTGAAGCATCCTGGGATTTGTGGTTTAGTAAAGACTGCCCATGGCAACATTATGGGCTGCGGGTTTGGAAAAGTGCATTGCCTTTAGCAACCAATCAGATTCTAGCTCTCACTTTCTTTTTACATAATAGAAAATGTCAACTAAATTCTGATTGGTTGTTATGGGCAACATCTCCACTTTCCCAAACATGCAACTTAGTCATTCTGACCCTTAAATTTGTCCACTATACTATGCAGTCCAAAGGTTGGTGAAATCACTTTTTATGTAATATACAGCAATCACCATGAAACAATCCCTTCTCTGTTCATCTGACCATCCTACTTGTAATTTTTGTTTGCAAAGGAACACCTACACGATGACAGCTCATTGGAATTACGCAATACACAAGACTTTTTTCCTTGAAAGTATATATGTACAGCACTTATTAGTAATAATATGTACAATTGTAGATGGAGGTATGTGACTGCAGTGTAGCATCTATTGCTTCGTCTCCCACACACATTGTGTAGCAGATGATCTTCATGACTTAGTCTAACGCTTGTGATGTGTAGAAGAACCACTAAATTAATAACTAACTGCAATAACACATATAAATGTCAAAACATCATAAACTTTCACAACTGAATATTTCCCACAAGGAAATATTTTTCCTTATTTACCACAAATTTTGGACATTAATGCTAGAATTTACTGTATAACATGTAAACATGTTAGATCAGAATGCGTTAAACCAGGGCTCCGTGGAACCCTGGGGTTCCCCAAGAGGTCGCCAAGGGTTCCCCTGATTTCCCACATAGTAGCGGTGATTAGCCGGCCCAGGTTTCTACGGTGAGTTTGGCTGTCTGTGTTTGCGTCACCTTCTTTGTGCATTTGTGGAGGTATTTATAGGTGACAGGGGGCTGTGAAGAGCGTTTGTGGAGGTATTTATAGGTGACGGGGGTGTGAGGAGCGTTTGTGGAGGTATTTATTGGTGACAGGGGGCTGTGAGGAGCGTTTGTGGAGGTATTTATAGGTGACAGGGGGCTGTGAGGAGCGTTTTTGGAGGTATTTATAGGTGACAGGAGGCTGTGAGGAGCGTTTGTGGAGGTGTTTATAGGTGACGGGGGCTGTGAGGGGCGCTTGTGGAGGTAATTATAGGTGACAGGGGCTGTGAGGGGCGTTTGTGGAGGTAATTATAGGTGACAGGGGGCTGTGAGGAGCGTCTTTTCACCCGGGTCGTCCGGAAGTGGCGGTTTCACATCACCACCAAATACCCGTTTTTTTGGGGAGACCTTGGTTTTTGGTGAAAAACCCTGGTATTTGGTGGTGATGTGAAAGGGGTATAATGTGGAGATTTATATATATATATATATATAGATCATTGTGGACTCTCTTATTACTGCTTTATCAGCTGAATTAATAAAGTTTATTCCTTATGGAAGATTTTCTATAGAATTAAATTGAAAATTGTTCAGTAAAATGTCTGACACGGAAACACTGAACCTCTATTTCTACCGAATAATGCATATGAAAACACCAATTTTCTCGCCATGTTTTCCTCTTCCTAATAGGTAAAAAACAATCAAGTTTGTCACAATGGGCCTGATCCAGATCTATGCCCGCAAGCGATCGTACGCTGGTCGGGAGCGTAAAACCGGGAGAAAATACGCACTGCGTATGTGCAGTATGACAACTTCCGGTCGGCCGAAGGACATGAGCGTACAGCGAGCGTATTTTCAGCGTATTTTTCGCCCAAGGGGCGTGCGTTTTGTACGACGATAGTCTGGACGCTCGAGTTACTACACAGAGGCGGGGATAGCCATTTAAATTGTACAGTATGGGCGTGCTAAGCCCCGTACGACCAGCGTATCGGTACGAAAATTCCCACGGACGCTGGAAAAAGTTAGGGTAGGGTTCAGGCGCCGTAAGTCGGTACAATCAATGGGAGTGTCATGGGCGTGAAAGTTTATACGCCGGGCGATCATACGCTACGCTTGCGGTCGTAGGTCTGGATCAGGCCCAATGAACCCAGAAAAATGAGAAATGTTATGTTTACAGTTTTAATAACTTTTTTTCAAAGCTCCGGTAAAATAATCATCCTGCCTGGAGTTAGAGCATAACTGTATATATAAAAAACATTGCATAAGCACTAATCAGAACGAAAACTTGAATACGGTTAAAAAAAAAGTTGTGTTTATATCATCATTTCCTATCCTAAGTAATGACTTTGGACCTATAAATCTGAAGTCATATTAGAAGCAAATCCTGTGACATGCACATAATACATATTAATATATCATCATATGCTAGAATGACATAGGAGTATATGTTATAAATGTGGCCTATAGCTGTATACAATAAAGTGCAAGATGGAACCAAAAGCAAGCCTTGTCATGGCATAGAAGGTGCATTCAAATAGGTGACTGTGGGTGTGAGGGTGTCTCATAGTGGAGATTAGGGATGTTACAGTGTAAATACAGTAGCTAGTTGATGGCTGTTTGGACTGCCAAGGCTTGTGATGGGATCGACTGGAGAGAGCAGAATGGATGGAGCTGAGTTATCAAAGGCTGATCTGTGTGGACTGATAAGACAAGTAACTTGGTCTGGGCAATAAGGATACATATAGCAGAGAGGAGTAGATGAAGTGAAAATGAGGAGTGGGTCACAGTGAATCATTTAGGTGTTTATATGGATTTGATTACTACAGAAAGGGAAGTTTTGGTCATAAAACCAGGGGCGTTTCTAGAAATGAAGGGGCTCATGTGCAGACCCCCACACAGGCCCCCCTCCTCCTCCTCAGGAGGCAGTCATCCTTGTATACTAATTTTGAACCAAGGTAAAATGCCTGAGGGATGGCTTCTGGGTGAGTGTTATTTAGTATTTGTCTTCATGTATGACGTTTCATTTGTACGTGCACTTATGTTTTTTATTTCTTTTTTTCATAGGGGACTCAGGATATGGGTGTCGACCCTGGCTGTTAACCCCACTACTGAATCCACTAACTCCTGGGAAACACAATTATAATGCGGCACACATTGCTACTAGAGGAGTGATAGAACGCACCTTTGGTCTTTTAAAATCTAGGTTTAGGTGCCTTGATAAATCTGGTGGTGTGCTGCTTTATTCTCCTGCGAAGGTTGCAGATATTGTGCTTGTATGTTGTCTCCTGCATAATGTCACCCTTAACCAGCAAGCCCCCGACATTATTGCGGTTGAAGACACCCAGCAAGATGCCCCTTTACCACTGAGAGATGTGTTTTCGACTGTGGGGGGGATGAATGTGTAACATGTAGGCCTTGCTTATATACCACATTTACTGAGGGACATAACACAATAAGAGCTTTGTCAAATTAAACCACACAATATAAAAGCATGATCTAAGCAATAAATAAAGTAAAAAACTTACATGATACTGGAATACACAGATTGGAAATAGTTAGAATATCAAAAAAACCACAAGGCAGATCCAAACTTCCACACTACAATCTCAACAGTTGAAATTCAACTAATGATCTCACCTAAAATGGAGGTCACAGAGGGTTTTTATAAACTCCACATTCACACATCTCGCATGAGTTTGTAAAATCACGGCAATTCACAAGAGTTACGGGTCCAACATGAGAGCGTATACTTTTATATTAGCTCTTATGAACTTACAGCACCCATGAATTGAAATTCGCCGCAAATAATGGGTACAGAAATTGCAGTATCTCTCGTGAGTTTAAAAAAATCACCACAAATTCGCAGTTTGGTGAATTCGGTGAATTCACAATGAAAATCGCATGAAAATCACGGCGAGACGCAACAAATTGATTTTGAAGGCAAAATTCGCCCTTAGTAAATATAGCCCTAAATCTTTGTTGTGTTTTCGTTTTGGTTTTGTAAAAAAATAATAATAATTTTATGTATATTTGCTCCTAAAGCATTAATAATATGAATAACATTCATTTCCAGTCATTCTTTGGCTGTCCCTATTTCGAATGTGTGACACCGAATGGATGAATATGTGAATCATTTTGGAATACAGCGCTGCCGTCGGACCAGACCACCAGAGAGTTGAGTAACCCTCTCCTGGGATTTAGGGTTAGGCTTTGGGAAGGGGTAAGATTTAGGGTTAGTCTGCAGGAGGGGAGACTTAGGGTTAGGCTGTGGGGGAGGGGGAGATTTAGTGTTGAGCTGCGGGGAGAGAAGACTTAAAATTAGGCTGCAGAGGGGAGACTTAGAGTTGGGGATAGAATAGTTACTTACCTTTCAGAGCACTGTGTTCGGTGCTCCAGGGTTTGATTGCTATACCTCTTCGAAGCATAAGCAAACGTTTGCCCAGCCAGTTCAGAACGGCCCTATCGAAATAAATTATCAATCCATAAATGATACGTAGCCACCACATGTAAAATGGGGCGGGTGGGTAATGGAGAATCATATGGCTTGGCTGCACACAGTGGCTTAACTTCATAGAAATTGCAAGATAAATGCTGGTGCCTCCGTGCCACCACCTCCCGTGACCCTGAACACCTTCACCAAATCAGCAACACACATACACATACACACACACAACCTCAGCGCAGGCAGACTGGGAGATCTAAGTCAGATCCCTCAATTATCCTCCATCTGACGTATTCAAATAAACGCAGGGAGATCAGGGTAACGGCCCCTCCCCCTGTAGCTTCTGATGCCCTGATTGGAAGCTGCAGGGAGAGAGACAGCCCCTGAGCTTCCTGCATCACGGATCCATCACTCATATACTTAGAAACCACAGATTATTTGCAAATAATCTGCGCCTCCTATATCCTATGAGCAGCAGCGGCTGCAGGCTCAGTGGTGGACCTGGACTGTCAGATACAGAGGCGGAACAAGGGAGTTGTGGGCCCAGGTGCTAAAATTATGCTTTGGCTCTGATGATATCCCAAGTAACCTGGTGGGGAGCTTAAGTGGTGTCGTGATGACGGCTGTGGGTCCTTGTATTAGCATTGGTCCTGGTGCCGCTGCACCTGTTGCACCAATGGTGGTTCCACCCCTGGTCAGATACAATGGAGGAGTGCCATCTTCTGGTCTGGCGTTGAGGTCAGCGACTCCATTGTCTTCGGTAGTTATGCCATTGGTTGTTTGATTTCCATACAATCCCCGCCCACTGACCCCACACCAGATACGCACGGTGGGGGGGTCACGTAACACACTGGAATGCAGAATCTATCGCGCTGCGTTCCAATGCAGAATGTCTACTGTATGTATGCGCAGAACCCTAACGCAAATCAAATGAAATACCTTAAATGTTGGTGACAATAAATGAGATCACCCCATGCCAGCCACAGGAGAGCAGCTCATTCTAATTCCAATAATGTACATTATGTACGATATGCATAACATACTTCTCCTGAGAATTTACGCTTTATTTAATGCTGGTCCTGTACAAATGTAGCATATATTATGATTATTTATGCTTCTTTGCCCTGCAGTCTTTCTGTGGATGTGACATCTGCTAGTACAAGCTCTAAGCAATGCCTCAAACTTAAGTTGGCAAATGCAATACCTGGGGAGCTGGAGATCAGACATGACAGACTTCTAAGATGGTCCTTAGTGTATGAAAGTGCTAGCTCCAACCTGTGAGTCAGACAGGGGCGTCCTGTGCACTCCAGTTGTTGTGGAACCACAGGTCCCATCTTGCTTCTTCAGTGTATAGTTCGACAGATCACTTTGTGGCAATGATGTACCGGCTGCTGTTAGTGTTCGGCAGTTTCCGGCAAGACAGTGACGCTCCTGTGACTGCTACCTCTATGAAGAGTCCAACGGCAACAGGTAACTTTTCTTCAGCCAAACCCTAATCATCCCCTTCCCACAGCCTGATCTTAACCCACACCTCTATGCAGCCTAACCCTAACCCTCCCCTAACCCAAACCATCCCCTTCCCGCAGCCTAACCTTAACCCAACTCTCTACGCAGCCTAAGCTTAACCCTCCCCTAACCCGAACCATCTCCTTCCCGCAGCCTAACCTTAACCTTCCCCTAACCCGAACCATCTCCTTCCCGCAGCCTAACCTTAACCCTCCCCAAACCCAAACCATACCCTTCCCACAGCCTAACCTTAACCCACCCCTCTATGCAACCTAACTTTAACCCTCCCCTCAGCCGAACCATCCCCTTCCCGCAGCCTAACCTTAACCCTCCCCTCACCCGAACCATCTCCTTCCCGCAGCCTAACCTTAACCCACCACCCAAACCTTCTTTACTATTTATGCAAATTGTATCATTAAGCCCCACCCCTGTCAATCTTAACCATCCCCTAACCCAAACTATTCCCTTCCCGCAGCCTAACCTTAACCCACCCCTCTATGCAGCCTAGCCTTAACCCTCCCCGAACCTGAACCATTCCCTTCCCGCAGCCTACCATTAACCCTCCCCTAACCATCCCCTTCCCGCAGCCTAACATTAACCCAACCCTCTATGCAGCCTAACCTTAACCCACCCCTCTATTCAGCCTAACCTTAACCCTCCCCTAACCCGAACCATCCCCTTCCCACAGCCTAACCATAACCCTGCCCTAACCCGGACCAGACTAACCTTAACCTTTTTTTAATCAAAAGCGCCAACTACACCCAGCTATTAGATCTTCGAGGAGGAACAAGATGTCAGCACTATGATTTGTGTGCAATAAGCAAAAGCTAATTTATGAAAATTGAATTTAAGTCAGGATTTCCTTCTTATCTTTTCCCTCTGGGAGATCTCGGAGGGAAGACATTGATTCAGGCATGGGGTCGGGGCTTAAGCCTGCGATTTATGCAAATTGTATCACCCACCCCTGTCAATCACTACTGCAATGCAATGTGGTGGGTGGGGTTTGATGTACAAACTCACATCAAGTACCACCCATCTCTAGTAACACCAGGGTTGCCGACTCTCCCGGAATGTCCGGGAGACTCCCGAAATTCGGGCAGTACTCCCGGTATCCCGGGAGAGCCAGCAAATCTCCCGCAAGTGACTTGAGGCCCGTGGTTTCACTGAAACCACGACCTCAAGTCCTGCCCCCCTGCCTAGCAACACTAGTATACTAGTGTTGCTAGGCACAGGAAGGGACTTGATGACGCAATTTGCGGCATCAAGCCCCGTCCCGACCCCTATTGCAAGTAAAAACAATGCAGTGAGTCAGGGGGCGGAGCCTAATGACGCGATTTGCATAAACCGCATCATTAAGCCCCGCCCCTCGCATGCGTAGCAAGCTTCTCTCCGGGATCTCCCGGAGGGAAGCTGACACAAGTCGGCAACCATGAGTAACACTAGGGATTACTATAATGAAAGACAAGAGGTGGGACTTGCGCAGGGTTGCCGACTTTTAACAGCTTCAGAGGGAATGCATGCAGGGGGAGGGGCTTAGTGGCGCGATTTATGCAAATTGTGACATTAAGCCCCGCCCATTGACTAACACTTACCCATTTTTAGCTGTTATAGGAATCGGGACGGCCTTGAGGGCGCATATTGCTAGGCAGGGGGGCAGGACTTGAGGCCGTGGTTTCCATGAAACCACGGGCCTCAAGTCACTTTGTAGGAGATTTGCAGGCTCTCCTGAGATACTGGGAGAACTGCCCGAATTTCGGGAGTCTCCTGGATATTCCAGGAGAGTCAGCAACTCTGATTCAAATAGATAAAAAATGACCATGAAATGCACTTCATTATATGTATATAATTTACTATAGCTTATTTGTACATAAAATGTAACCCATGGACTGAAATCTTGCACTGCATGCTGGGACTTGTAGTTTAGTATCTTCCTGGTTGCAATTTAAGCTCTCCCAATTCTCCACAGCACTGCAATATGGTTTTGTGCCAAGGTGCAAATTAGGAACTAAATATGAATCAGCCTAATTGTATCTTAAATTACTCGGCTCTACAGTATGTCTAAGCTGTAATAACTTGTGTAAAGGGCTGTGGTAAATTGATTAAATGGGCAACAATCAAGGACTCATTCATTGTTTTGTCACTGAAAGTCTCTTTCATAATTCAATACAGCAAAACAAATTCAGCAACTTAACTCCTATGTGTAATTCCTTATTAGATATACTGATATCTATTAAACATGGGTTTTTATGGGGGGAGGGTTCTTGATTGTAGATGGGCAGCACAGGTGCAGGGCTTGAATATGTGCTGTATGTAAATCCCTCTCTGAAGCCTCGCTCCCTGCCTCAGGGGCATCACAATTTTTTTGTTGGGGGGATGGGGGAAAAATTTAGCCCTCCCCTTGGCGCCCCATCTCACTTCGGTGCGCCCCCACGTTGATGTGCAATAGATAGGATTACGCTAGCAAAGGGGCGTGGTCAGCCAATTATGAGCGTGGCTAACCCATTGGGGGTGTGGTCAACACATTAGGGGTGCAGCTGTGCATACTTGAATGTATGCCTAGCAGGTTACACATACATACATACATATACACATACATATAAACATACATACATTTACACATATACACATACATACATACATACATACATACATACATACATACATATACACATACATATAAACATACATACATTTACACATACATACATACATACATATACACATACATACATACATACATACATACATACATACATACATATAAACATACATACATTTACACATACATACATACATTTACACATACATACATACATATACATATACACATACATATGCATTCATGTGTGTGCGTGCAAATATTATTCATCATCTCCCTATTCTCATCATCACCTCCCCCTCCCCATTCTCAATATCATTTCTCTAACCCCTTCATAATTCCCACCCTCCTCTTTATCAGCTCCTCCTCCCCATTCACCTTATAATCTCCCCTTCCCCATCATCTCCCTCCTCTTCATCTCCAGCTCCCCAGTAATTCCATGTCTCTCCAGTTCCCCCAGGATCCTCATCATGTGTCTCCAACCCCCCAGGATCCCCCATCATGCGTCTCCAGTCCCCCAAGATGATTCCCCATCATGTTTTCCCAGCCCTACAGTACCCCATCATGTCTCCAGCCCCTCCAGTATCCCCATCATGTGTCTCCAGTCCCCAGTATCCCCATCATGTGTCTACAGCTCCTCAGTATTTCCATCATGTCTCCAGTCCCCCCCCCCAGTACTCCCATCATATGCTACCCAGCACTCCTCCCCTTCATCATCATGTCTGCCCAGTACTCCTCCCCATCATCATCATGTCTACCCAGCACTCCTCCCCTTCATCATCATGTCTGCCCAGTACTCCTCCCCATCATCATCATGTCTACCCAGCACT
Organism: Limnodynastes dumerilii; assembly: GCA_011038615.1. Taxonomy (NCBI): domain Eukaryota; kingdom Metazoa; phylum Chordata; class Amphibia; order Anura; family Limnodynastidae; genus Limnodynastes; species Limnodynastes dumerilii. Next base: position 1,489,489 of record WWET01000019.1, read on the forward strand.
CCTCCCCTTCATCATCATGTCTGCCCAGTACTCCTCCCCATCATCATCATGTCTGCCCAGCACTCCTCCCCATCATCATCATGTCTGCCCAGCACTCCTCCCCATCATCATCATGTCTGCCGGAGTGTAACACTCATCATCATCATGTCTGCCCAGCACTCCTCCCATCATCATCATGTCTGCCCAGCACTCCTCCCCATCATCATCATGTCTGCCCAGTACTCCTCATCATCATCATGTCTGCCCAGCACTCCTCATCATCATCATGTCTGCCCAGCGCTCCTCATCATCATCTGCCCAGTCCTCCTCATCATCATCATGTCTGCCCAGCACTCCTCATCATCATCATGTCTGCCCAGCGCTCCTCATCATCATCATCATGTCTGCCCAGCACTCCTCATCATCATCATCATGTCTGCCCAGCACTCCTCCCCAGTACTCCCATCATGTGTCTCCAGCCCCCTAGTACTCCCATCATGTGTTTCCAGCCCCCCCCCGAATACCCCCAGCATGTGCCTCCAGCCCCAATCATGTTTTCTTACCTTTGCTGTGTCTTCCTCTGCGGCCCCTGAGGCAGTTACATAGAGCAGCTGAAAGGAGTTTTCTGATCACTGCTCTATGTTTGAGATGCCAGTCTCCATTGCACGGAGATGACCGGCCTGGTGCCAGTCTGCGCCGCATCCCTCCTCTTACAAGTGTTCCCATTGCCTCCCCCCTGTCGTCGGACCTGGTGTCGCCCCCTTCATATTTTGACACACTTGGTGTTTGAGGCTTTGATTTACATTGAATTACTACCTCAAGCCTAGATCCAGGAGATTTGCTGGTTCCCCCTGGATTCCGGGAGCAATGCTCACATTTCAGGAGTCTCCCAGACATTCCGGGAGAGTTGACAACTGTGTTTCACTTCCAAACTGCCCAACTATCCCAGTTTCATTCATGGAGACATCTATTTCCCACTTCTTCCCTTTCTTTGCTGCATTAGCATACCCTCCAACATACTTCTCCTGACCCATTCCATTAGGTACAAAACACTCTGCTCTTTAGTTTCCAACTGTCAGTTACTATGGTAACCTCCTGTATTGAAGAGGCAAATTGATTTTTAAATATCAGTTAATTCAGGTGAGTGACAATTGGAAATTTAGGAGTAGATTAGGTTGTACCTAATGGAATGGGTCATGTTGGAGAGTCTGCATTAGTCAGTCACACTTTATACAAGGGAAGAAGCAATGTATTGAGGTGCTAGTATGGAGGTGCTATTTATGCTAGTCACACTAGCCACACCCCCTCCAGAGTCACATGGTAGACCATTGATCATTTTTAGCTCCAGGTCAGTCCTTGGAGATATTAATCTGGCATTGGACCCCTTCATTCTGACTCCCAATGCTGGGAAGTATGGTATTGTTTTGTAATAATGATATATGTACTTCCGGGTTACCTACTTTTTACTTCTTCCCTCCGGGATGGGACTTAATTTGCATAAATCACATCATTAAGCCCTGCCCTCTGTCAATCACTACTATAATCACTAGTGTTCTGGAGTGGGTGGGGCTTGATGATGTCACCAAGCCCCACCCATCCATGGTAACCCTTGGGATTGCAATAGTGATTGACAGGGTGTCGGGACTTCTGGGAGATTAGCCGGCTCTCCAGGGATACAGAGAGAACTAGCCAAAATTCGTGAGTCCTCCGGATATTCCGGGAGAGTCGGCAACCCTGATGTAGATCATGGCTTGACACTTAAAAAAAAAAGGGGATATTAATAATAAAAAAAAATATTGCTTTCCATCACCTGCAATAAAAAAAACCCCACAGAACTTAATTCTGAAAAAGCGACAGTCTCGTGTTAAACCATCTGTCAGACATCCTGCAAAAATACCTAACCCCAGAAAATCGGATCTCTCTCCAGTCAGTATGCAGGCTACAGAGTCTGTCAGCACATTCCTGCATCTTACATTACACCATCTTTGCATATTTTAAGTGTCCCCATTAGGCATTGCAAATGAGATTATAAAAAAAAAAAACCAATCCACTTGAAATACCAAATGTACAACTAATGGATGCAAATCATAAATTATTATTTGGAATGGAAAAATGGAACAATAAATATATTTTTAAAGGATTTAGCTAAGAGATATTTATGTAATATTATAATATTATTCCTAAGGCACACTTTGGCATACCTCTCATAACGCTGACAGCCACAGGAGATATCTTCTCAGCTATTTGTTGTTGCATTTATAAAATGACACATTTTACACCATGTATATATTTAAT
>WWET01000019.1:1512435-1531659 GCA_011038615.1 Limnodynastes dumerilii
ATATATATAGCCTGACAACTTCTATTAGCCAGTGTTCCCGTTTGGCTCCACCTAATATTGGCCATTCCGCCTCCTTGTTATGGAACCAGAGTCTGTCACCTTCAGCCCCTGTAAATATATAAATACAGTTTCAGTGCTACTTCTTTGCAAGTATTATTGCCAGAAATATGGACCAGTGTGTCACGGTGCGCCATCAGTTGGAACGACCGGTACTATTGTCCCAGACTCAGAGCTGATGGGGGCCTGCCAAGTAGCCGCAGGCCTGCTTTAGCAGCAAGCCGATGCACCCCGCCCTTATGTGACATCACCAATGACATAACATAGGGGGCAGGGCTCCGGGTCCCGCATTTTCTGCCAGCCCTGTGTGGCTACGTGAGTTATGTGTTACAAAGGGTTAATCCTAAGCAACCACCATTGACCATTCTATCCACCGGTTACCTCGACCCACAACCTGTCACTGCCACCATCAAGGTGTATTCAAACAGCCTGTAAACTCTCAGAAAAAAGTAATGTATATCTTAAATAATAGTTTATTAACATTCTTTAATTGTAAAGCGCTGTGTTATATGTCAGAATCTAAAATAAGAATAGAAATAATGTATTGATTTTATTAAAAGAGCAAAAATACCCCAAAGGGATACATAGACAGCCATCCTTTCCCGTCCCCTTGTATGTCCCCACCCCCATGTATATCCCAGCCATCCTTTCACTCCTGCTTGTATGCCTCCAGCCACCTTGCATATACCAGCCATCCTTTCATACCCTTGCATGTCCCAGCCATCCTCTCACCCCCTTGTATGTCTCCATCCTTTCACGTTCCCCTCTCCTCCCTTGTATATTTCCAGTAAAATTTCCTTTCATTGACTTATTCCTGGACAACAGCTCTTAAGTTAAGCAATGCAGTCAAATCCTCCTTTAAACTACTCACAGCTTTTATAAGAACTATCATAAACTCTGAATGATCACTTCTGTTAAAACTATGCGCTTAAGAACCAAGCTGACACATGAATTTGTGAGAACACAGAAACACAAACGTATTCATTGATATTTTATTGTAATAATGATTATTACAAAATGAGATAACAAAATGAAATACAATATATGCAAACCGTGTTATAAAATATAGGGGTAGAAATGCAGAGAGAGTTCATATGCACAGAGGATATTTTCAGTGCTGGGACTGGAAAAATGCTTTGTACATTACCTCAATAGACAAATTGGGATTCCAAAATATGAACCCTACAGTCTCAGATCAAGCTTTTTAAGGGCGATTTCTCTCGCTACCAGCCCCCACATCCGTTCCCCTTTTTCTAAAACGTCATTTCAGAGGTGTTTTCTGTGTCTTCCATGGCCAAACAATCCACCAATCACATACAGCAGTACATAGCTACATCAGGTGGTTTCACCTAACTTAAATACCAGCACCTAGCAGCTTCAAGAGATATCCACCAATCATAGATACCAGCATATAGCAACTTCAAGAGATATCGACCAATCATAGATACCAGCATATAGCAACTTTAAGAGATATCGACCAATCATAGATACCAGCATATAGCAACTTCAAGAGATATCCACCAATCATAGATAACAGCACATAGCAACTCCAGAAGGAATCCACCTAATATAGACACCAAGGGTTAGATGTACTAAACTGCGGGGAAAGGAAAAAGGAAAAGCGGAGATGTTGCCAATGGCAACCAATCAGATTCTAGCTCTTACTTTCCTATTTAATACTAGAAAATGTCAGCTAGAATCTGTTTGGTTGCTATGGGCAACATCTCCACTTTTCCTTTACCGCAGCTAAATCTGGCCCCAAGACACAATACACACATAGGGCCCAATTCAATTAACTACGATGATGGGAAAAAGCTTGCGGTGTGTGCTTTTTCCCATCATTTACAGTACCAAAAATTTGTATGCGCAAATCTATGGGGCGCGCATAAAAACCACAAAAAAACTATTCACAGAATTAGCTGTCCACCGCAAATAACGCAGGTGGGAGGCTAATTGAATCGGGCCCATAGACACCAAAACTGTTGTGCAATACAGACTGTCACGTTCAAGGGATTAGTGGGATCTGTTCTGGGCTTCAGGGAATAAGACAGTTGAGATGGTGCAAATTGGAAGTTAGCCGGTTTCATGAAGGACGGGTGCATACAGAAATGAATAGTAAATAATAACAATAAACAGTCTCTGAATCAAGGCGTGCAGATGAGTAAAGGGCAATGGATGTGTACTTGGTTAAGGAAAGTCCTTGAGTAGGTGAGACACACAGGCAGGTGTGGCGAGGCTGCAAAGTGGGGCTTCAGGGGGAGGTTGAGGCTACGGCTGGAGAGTCGTGGCTGATTGGATCCAGGTAGCGTTAACAGACAACTGTAGCTGGAATGGAGTAGTGGGTAGAATCCGGATAATTATAACGGAAGAGCTGTAGTGGAATTGCAGAGTGGATCTGGGTAGCTGTAGCTGAGGGCTGGAGTGGAGTAGCAGAGTGGATCTGGGTAGCTGTAGCTGAGGGCTGCAGTGGAGTAGCAGAGTGGATCCGAGTAGCTGTAGCTGAGGACTGGAGTGGAGTAGCAGAGTGGATCCGGGTAGCTGTAGCTGAACTGGACCAGGGCTTGTAGCTGGACTGGACCAGGACTGTAGCTGGACTGGACCAGGACTTGTAGCTGGACTGGACCAGGACTTGTAGCTGGACTGGACCAGGACTTGAGTAGCAAGACTGGATCAGGACTTGAGTAGCAAGACTGGATCAGGACTTGAGTAGCAAGACTGGATCAGGACTTGACCAAGGCAAAGATCAGCGAGCTGGGTACATCAGAACCAGGCACCTAGGAGAACTAGTTGTTCTGGCAAGGATTGAAGGGTCTGCAGGATTTAAATAGTGCGCCCTGCGCATTGATTGGCTGGAGGACCCGGAGAGGATAAGTATCATTGGTGGAGCAGTGTCACGTGAGATTCCCAAGATGGCGGCGTCCATGGACCGGAGCACCGCGGTGTTTGGCGCCAGGACCCACGAGGAAGCTGCTGCAGGAACGCGGTGAGTATAGAGGCTGTCACTGTTCCACTGTCACACGAAAACAGGCTTTATCATATGACAATGATCTTTGTAAATAGAGCCCAAGGACTGAATCCAGAGTTACAAAATAAGAGGAAAACAGGTGGAGATTTACACCTGGGTAAAATCATATTGTATTTTAAGGACATTAAATGTTATTAATTTTATTCTGTTGGGATTGCAGGAGAATACTTGACTTTTGCTTATTGCACAAAGATATTGATTAGCGTTACATTTAAACTGTTTTTTAGACGAGCTATGAAACATCACCTTTCACCTCTAATACCATTTACAGAAAATGAAGATTGCATTTAACATGGTTTTTCCCAGGTGTAATTTTCCTCCTGATTTCCTCTTATCTGGATTAGGTCCCATGACACTTATTCTTTAGACAGTGTGCCTCCCAAAATTACAAATTTAGGGAACCTAAAACTGAACAATTTGACTTGGCTAACATGCATTTCATGTGGTCCAAATGCAGGAGATTTTATATAGTACTTAAAAAATATATTTTTATGTAAAAGGAGAATAATATCTACACATTAGTACTGATATTGCAGGGGGGTGGTTTTGTTTTTTTAAATAAAGTATAAATTCACGATAAAAAAGGTAATTTTTTTGTTTTTTAATGTGTTTACTTTGAAATTAACAAAATTAAAAACATGAAGTCCTCATTATATTGGGTGTATAAGTATCCAAAACTTTCAACTAAAACTTTGTACATTGCTTTTCTTTTCTATCTATCTAAAGCTGGCCATACACTACCACGATTATTAAACCCAGCAGAAGGTGGCCCAATAAACGGGTCAATTTGCAACCAGGAAAAGGTCCCAATATCAGTGTTATACACCTCAGATTAGTTAGCTGATTAGCTCTGCTTATTAAATATTAGGTGCTAGCCATAAGATCAAATAATTGTACCTGAGTGTGCCTGTAAGATTATTGCCCATCCATTCTGCCCACTCAATACAGGGAGTATTGGTTGATCACCTTATTATTGGAGGATCAATAACAATAATCACCCTTCTGATGATGGGTTTTTTTTTATAGCAATAGTGTGGGGTTTACTTTATTTTCCAACTCCACCAGCTTGAGTTTTGTCTTTAAGAAAATATTGCTTTAAAAGTTATCCAGCATAACACACTGGGCCCGATTCAATTGTCTGTGAAGACGGAAAAAAGCGCAAACTGCAACTATTCCCATCTATGACGGTAAGAAAAATTTACAGAATTTAATACGCACCTCAAGAAGGTGCATATTTAAATCCGTGAAGTAAATTTGTTAAAAAGCCACTGCAATCAGAGGATAACCTTTATTATTACTCTACTATTAATTCTACACTCTATTATTAGTTGGTTAACTGATGACTGTAAGTTAGACCCAAGGACACGCATATAGTATGATGTTTAAATATTCTGTACAGGCTTTTCTTTGTTGCTCATGATTTTTGGTTACTGTGCAATGTCTATGTATAATGGCGGATGTATTGCTGACTTTGTAATGTTCAATAAAAATAATTTGATTTAAAGAAACAAAAAAAGCCACCGCAATCAGACTTTGTGGTCAATTGAATTAGGCCGTTTTAGCCTTATATTTTTATTATTACATTTTTTTATGGAATTTTCCCCCAAAAAATTAGGGTGGTACAGAAAGCAAAAAGAGGGAAGGGAAGCAGCAAACACAATATACAGTGTAAATGAAAAACAAACTTGTTCGTCAGACTAATCGTGTACTGAAACAACAATGGTTACCTTTCACTAATAAACCAAGTAGTACAATACCCCAATTGTTAATAAACAGGTCCAGAGTCTAAGTTAAAACCTAGTAAGCACTGAAAAAGGGGGAGTAGGTACCGGAGGGGGTTAGAGGGTGGGAGGAGTAGAAGTACAGAAGACTGATTAACGAGGTGTCCAGAACTCCAGGGTTTCTTCAATCCACAACCACAGAACCCAAACTCTCTGGAGTCTCATTACCAATGGAAGACCAAGTTCAGGGTTTACAGAGATAAATTCTGCCCACTTAAACCAAAGCTTAAAAGGGGGAGATGGCCTTTGATGTATGTGGGACATCCATCGTCTCCTTAGAATGGCAGAAGGAGACCTTAGCAATTAACTTAATTATGGAGGTGATAGTTTGAGATTGTCAGAGTTGTCCAATTAGGGTTTTAGGGGCTGATCCAGACCTACGGTTGCTGCCATAGGTACGGCGGCCATATGCGTAAGAACGGTATTTCTGCCATTCTGCGCCTGCGGCGGGCAGATGTTGCCCAGTGTAATCGATTTTTCAGGGAGCCCTGGATTGGGCGTCCGTAACTACAGCGTAGTTATGGACGTAGTGGCGGGCAGCACCGTAACTACACTGTAGTTACGGAAGGTAGGTGGAGGGAGGGAGGGAAATTAGGAAGGGAGGGCTGGGTTAGGGGGTTAGGATCCTGTGGTCGGCGTAATTACCCACTGTTACGCCGGCTGAAGTTAAGGCAGCTTTCAGGCGGCATAACAGCGGCCCAGCGTAACTCTGGATCAGGCTCTTAGCCACTAGTAGAATATGGCCCAGAATATAAGAGCAATCTGATGTAATATCTGGAGAATAACGGTGTAACAAAGCAATTGCCGACGAAAGGGGAAAATCAGTCTTACAAACAGTCGAGATTAAAGTTTCGACCACCTTCCAGAAGTATCGGAGGACTGGGCAGTCCCAAAACACAAGTCAACTTAGATTGACTTAGCCATATTTAATGGAGACGGTCCGGGGTATAATATATGAAATGTAACAACTTTAGTTGCCTCTATGAATGATCAATACATTTTAACATTTGGAAGGAGATCGAAAAGACATGTTCCCATTGAGACTCATTGAAGGTGATATTTAGATTACGTTCCCAATGCTACTTGAACTTGTAACTTAGTGGTAGGTGGAGCCAGAGCCAGGGTAGTATACCAAAATGATATGTCACCCCTACCCGAGGATTTGGTTAATCTAGATAGACACTGGCCAGGAGGAGGGGAGATGGGACCACCTCTATCACTAATAGTATCCCACCACAAAGAAAGCTGCATATATCTGTAGTTCTCCGATATCGAAAGGTTAAATTCTATCTGAAGCTGGGAGAAGGGGCGGAAGCCATAAGACAGTGTGAGTTGCGATATTGAGATAATCCCTAGATTCTTCCACATCCTGATGTTAGCATCAGGGATAAGTTTGGACAGTGCATCTAGAGATAAGTTAGAGGAAGGCAGGGAGAATAAATTGTCCACCACACAATTATCCCATACTTTAAGACAATGCAAAATACGAGTGCGGGTCCTATTTCGATAGGGTCGCTCTCTCCCAGTCAGTTCCAAACTGGCTGGGATATTGATTGCTTATGCCTCGATGTGGTATAAGCAATCGATCCCCGGAGCGCCGAATGCGGTGCACCGATAGGTAAGATGAAAAACTACCCCAACTGTTTCCCTAATTCTAACCCTAACCCTCCCCTTCCATTACCCTGACCCTAACTGTCTCTTCCCCGCAGCCTGACCATAACCCTCCCTTCCCTGCAGCCTGACCATAACCCTCCCTTCCCTGCAGCCTGACCATAACCCTCTCTTCCCTGCATCCTGACCATAATCCTCTCTTCCCTGCAGCCTGACCATAACCCTCCCTTCCCCGCAGCCTAACCCTAACCCTCCCTTCTCTATAGCCTAACCCTAAGACTCCCTTCCCTGCAACCTGACCCTAACCCTCCCTTTCCATTACCCTGACCCTAACCGTTTCTTCCCCGCAGCCTGACCATAACCCTCCCTTCCCCGCAGCCTGACCATAATCCTCTCTTGCCCGCAGCCTGACCATAACCCTCCCTTCCCTGCAGCCTGACCATAACCCTCCCTTCCCTGCAGCCTAACCCTAACCCTCCCTTCTCTATAGCCTAACCCTAAGACTCCCTTCCCTGCAGCCTGATCCTAACCCTCCCCTTCCATTACCCTGACCCTAACTGTCTCTTCCCTGCAGCCTGACCATAACCCTCCCTTCCCTGCAGCCTGACCATAAACCTCTCTTCCCCGCAGCCTGACCATAATCCTCTCTTCCCCGCAGCCTGATTCTAACCCTCCCTTCTCTATAGCCTAACCCTAAGACTCCCTTCTCCGCAGCCTAACCTTAACCCTCCCCTTCTATGGCCCTAAGCCTAACACTTGCTTCCTAAAAGCCTAACCCTAACCCCCCAACACTAAAAGTCCCTGGAGAGGTTCTCACCTCTCCGGAACTGTCAGCGGCTGGTCCCGTGAAAATGAATGGGTGAGTAATATGCCGGTCGGCACACTCACCCATTCATAAAAAAAAATTCTAAAAAGGCTGCATATTGATGATAGAGACATCCGAAAAGGAACTTTTGGCTGTCTCTAACTCTAAAAGCAGCCGATCAGCATGGAGACCGCAACCGACAAAATACAAAGTAGAGGAGAAGCACCCAAGGGTCTCAATGGCTGTTGCGTCCATAGATAATATGGCATGGAAAGGATTGGTTAACAGTGTGTTCTAGGTCTACCCATATCTTCGACTCCCTTGATAAAGACCAGTCACGGAGCTGAGCCAGCATACAGGCATTCTTAGGGAGGTATAGTCTGGAGATAGCTATCCTAGAAGGATGTTTACACCACACATAAGATGTCATAAGGGTTCGCAGTTTATTCATTAAACTGGCAGGGATAAAGTAGGGGATTGTTCCAAAATAGTATAGGATCTTAAGCAGGATAGTCATCTTTAAAGCTGCTCTTCCCCCAAACCTTGTAGTGCATCCACCCCTCAGTCAAACTAGATAGATGGGCTATTAAAGGAACATAATTAGTTTCAAAGGGCCTGATCCAGAGCTACGACCGCAAGCGAGCGTAGGCTCATCGTAAGCGAAAATTCGTAAAAAAAAACGCACTACGCATGTGCAGTATGACAACTTCCGGTCGACCGAAGGACATGAGCGTACAGCGAGCGAATGTTCAGCGTATTTTTCGCTCAAGGGGCGTGCGTTTTTTATGACGATAGTCCGGACACTCGAGTTACTACACAGAGGCGGTGATAGCCATTTAAATTGTACAGTATGGGCGTGCTAAGCCCAGTACGACCAGCGTATCGCTACGAAAATTCGCACGTACGCTGGAAAATCTTAGGGTAGGGTTCAGCCGCCGTAAGCAGTTACAATCAATGGGAGTGTTATGGGTGTGAAAGTTTTTACGCCCGGGCGTACGTTCGCTACGTTCGCGGGCGATTGCGGTCGTAGCTCTGGATCAGGCCCAAAGATCTTAGAAAGAGATGAAGGGATTTGTATTCTCAAATAGGAAAGTGAATCTTCTTTCCAAACGTACTGGTAGGAGAACTGTAACTGTTTAAGTAAGTCAGGGGAAATATTGATAGGCAGAGCCTCAGTTTTTGAGGTATTTGATTTATATAGTGAGGCTTGGGAAAAGGCTATTAGGATAGAATGTAATGTAGGTAGGGAAGAGCATGGGTGTGAGATGAATAATAAATTATCATCAGCAAAGAGACAAATTTTATGAATAGTAGAGCCAAATGACCTCCCTTCTTCAGCCAGACTCTCCCCCACATTGCAGATGTGACAAGACGTGTAGGTACAAACAAGGAAAGAAAGTCCAATTCTATCTCCAGGTAAGATGAAGGTCTGACCCATAGATGAGGCCCTGTCTATCATAGACCATATAACATGGTCTACTCATGATGTCTTTCTTATATCTATCCTGGAGTCTGACTCCTGAGATTTGACATTGAACTCTGGTTGTCCCAATCAAGACAGAAGACCATTGACTACATGGCTGTCCCTACTGAACCCAGAGGATTTTCTGTATATATGTTTTGCCACTCCTGATAGTCATGTGACTATTCATGATTAGATTTTGATTGGTCTGAAAGGAGAAACGTCATTGGCAATTTTTTTTCCTTGGCTAAGTGGAAAACAAAATATTTTAAGTGATGTTACACTTGACGCACATACATTATGTTGTCTAAGCACTGGGTAAAAATCTGCTGAACACATCTAAGCTCTTGTGCTCCTGCATTTTGACGGCGACCATTCACATGAGGTCAGGAATTTTCAAAATAGCGGCAATAAATTCTGTTTCTGTTTGTTTATATTTTACACTGTATGTGGGATACACACAGCAAAATATGTTTCTTTAACTACTTTGCTTTATCTTAGCATCTACCCAGATTTTTAGTACAATGGGCCTGATCCAGAACAACGCTTCGGAGACGTAAAATCGCGTATTTGTAAGTACTGTGCATGCGCACCATAGAAAATACGCTCAATAGCGTAGCGTAATTGTGAACATATGGGCCATTCACGTATTTGTCACGTAAATACTTACGTGTGGGCGTGCCAATTTTACGTACGTTCACAATACGTCAGAAATACGTGAAGTAGGCGGGGGGTTGTATTTAAAGTGTACAGTATGGGCGTGCTTAGCTGCGTAAATTCATCTAGCCCATACGTACGTGTGCGTATGACTGCGGTTATGTTGGAAAAAGTTGAGGTAGGGTTTGGAAAGCTATCTTGACAAAATATGTACGTTCAAGGGGTGTGACGAGGGGAGTGTAACGAATTTACGCGCATGAAAATACGCTATGCGAATAAACGTACGGTAAACGTAGTTCCGGATCTACCCCAATACTTTTACATACAGAATTTTGTGGAACTTCTCATTCCGAGACCAACCCTATATAACGTACATTTGGTGTATATATTACGTGTCTGGGAATGGGATATACACTATATATGTGGGGTATATTAGGAGTCTAGGAATTAAGGAATTAATATTAAGCACATGAAATGAGCACGAATCTGCATTTTTGGCATTAAACTGTCGTTACCACACTCTTACCCCTCCTGGTGTGTCTACCCTCTTGAATATATTTGTGCCATCTGCCGAAAAGGCATAGTTTTTCCTCAATACCATGTGTAATGTCACCAATAAAGATGTTAAATAGTACAGACGTCTGTGGAACTCCACTGGTTACCTTACCATCCCCAGAACTGATCCCATATACTACAACCCTCTGTTGTCTTACCTGCAACCAAGATCATATTCACGCAACAAGTCTGCGATGTTGCATAGTGTCAAAGGTCTTACTGAAGTCAAGATAAGCTATGACTACAGCTCAGCCTTTATCTAACACTTTACTGACCCCATCAATAATATCAATAAGATTTGTTTGACATGATCTCCGCCCAGTGAATCTATGCTGCTTAGGATCCTGTTATACCCCATTCACATCACATCTAAAAACCCGGCTTGCTTTCCTAAAACCCAGGTCAAGGCTCCAACAACCTGAATTTGGTGATGACGTTCAAGGTATCAGGGTCCTGGTCCCGCATCTAATAACCCGGGACTTGGACACGGGAAAAGAGAAGGGTTTTTTTTCCGTGTCCGACCCTGGTAAAGATGCCACCTTGGTTTTTCAACCTGGGTTTCACCTAACACACCCGATTGGAGGGGTGAAAAACCTGAGTTATTGTCGTGGTGGTGATCTGAAAGTGGTATAAGTTGAAGGATTTTAGACATTGCACAAGTCGTTCCTTTTTCAGTGTTACTGTCAATGGGCCAGATCCTGAGCTAAGTACGCTAGCGTATTTACGCTAGCCGAGGGTGTCAAATCGGCTATTCGTATTTATTGCGCATGCACGTGGCAGATGTTACGCCATGTAACTCCTAACGTATGTACCATCAGCGTAAATATGAACGAAGAGGTGGGGGCATCAATACGTCACCTGTAATTACGCTTTGGAGGCGGAAGGAGGCATTTAAATTGGACAGTATGGGCTGGGTTAGGCCGTCACGTACGTAAATCTATTATGTACGTCAGTAGTTACGGTATGGAAAGTTAAGGTAGGGTTTGGGCAACGTACGACCGAGGGGAGAGCCTAGGGGAGTGTATAGAAATTACACTAGCGTAAATACGCTACGTGTTCTAACGTAACAACCACTTAGGTCTGGATCTACCCCAATGTTACTACTACTGATGTACTTTCACTTTTATATATTATAGTTTATTCACTGTTTCCAGTTTACTGGAATTTCTCCTGATACCAGTGACTGGTTCAATAATTTGGCTACTCGTTTTACTAGCACCTCTTTAAACTCTTTTAGTATCCTAGGATGTATCCCATCTGGCATCATTGATATGTCCACTTTCATGTTTGAGAGTTCTCTTAAGATTCGCTCCTAAGTTTAATTACTTCCTTTATATCAATAACTTTGTCGTTTAACTGCAATCCCTTCTCCTCTCTTTCTTCTGTAGATGATCTCCCATAGCTCTCAACAGATTTGTATTATCTTCTGTTCTCCACTTTCTAATGGGGGGGCATGTTTTGACCCTCACAGGCCTCCATACCTTCATTTATAAGCTTGTACATGTTTTATGTTTGGTAAGTTATCTGTCATTCTCATAACATTTGTTTTAAAACATAGCGTAAATAACAATATATGACAGTAAAATCTAAAAACACAGTAATTGTGTAGTTCTGAGTGATTTTAAGATGGTATCCAATTATTCTATAGGCAAATCTCTCTTGGCGAGCGCCTGCTAGCTTTCCCTTATTTTACAACCAAACGTTACTAATGATCATGTATCTCATATATTGTAAAGAAAAAGAAAATTGATTTTCAGAATTTGTTTTCCTAGTCTGTTCCACTGCTTTGCCTTTCAGGAAGACTGCACTTTTTATTTAGTTTTTTGCTTTTATTTTCTTTTTATGTTTCCTAGTGAACGTTTTAGCAAATTAGCGCATACAGGCAAGCACTGAGAGATTTGTGGTTTTGGAGTTTGCTAATTCACTGTCCTGATTGAAAAATCCCAACTTCTATTGTCAGCAGTTTTATAAAAGGGTAAAGTAAATGTTTTTTCAAACTTAAGTATGATAAAGTAAAAACAAATCGTTGTCCATTCCAAGCCATATTGTTATTACATTCGTAAAGTGGATAAACAAATATTAAGCAGTTACAATCTATTGCATATGCTCCAACTGTGCCTATTTAGCTGGTACAGTACTCTTTTTTAATGGTCTGTACTGGCTATAAGGGCTCCTGTACCAGATTCTGACCCAGCAGTTCCCTCCTCCCTATACTTACCTTCCAGTCCTGCAGTATCTGATCACTATAGCAGTGATGCAGGGACAGACTTCTACAGCTCTGCTAAAGTGACAAGACCCTCTCCTGTGATACTATAGTGACAAGACCCTCTCCTGTGATACTATAGTGACAAGACCCTCTCCTGTGACACTATAGTGACAAGACCTTCCCCTGTGAGTTCTTAGCTCATATGATAAGGTGTAAAATGAGATTTTACACCTTATCATACATGGAAATGGGAACAGATTAAACCCACGCCCCTTCTCTGGACAAGCCACACCCCTCTCACAGACACCCTCCCACCAGGTGTACTGATTTTCCATAAACATTTTTTGGAGGGTATGCTATTGTATGAGTTTGTGTATGAGACTTACGGGGTGTCCGAACCTACTGCACTGGTTTAAGGGCAACCGGGCGGCAGTCATCCAGCAGTGCAGCCAGGGGCAGAAGATTAGCGCAGGCCCTTAGCAAAGGGTGAGCGACTGGTACGTTATTTATAAGCTTAATGTTGCAGTACTTATGGTTCTGTATCGCAGCAGTAAAGGGCACCACAATTTTTACATACCTCTGACGCCGGTTACTAACTGCACGGATATGAGAAAGGTTCGATCTACAGAACTAAGTTCTAGATCCAGAGCTACGGTCGCCGCCGAAGTTACGGCAGCCGTATGCGTAAGAACGACATAATTGCCGTTCTGCGCATGCGCTGGGCAGATGTTGCCCGGTGTAATCAATGATTCAGGGTCCCCTGAATCGGGCGTCTGTAACTACAACGTATTTACGGACCAAGGGGCGTGCTGTGCTGTAACTACGTTGTAGTTACTTAAGGTAGGCGGGGGGAGGGATGGAAATTAGGAAGGGAGGGCAGGGTTTCACTGATTACGCTCCTGTATGAGCGTAATTACACTCGGTTACGCCGGCTGAAGTTAGGGTAGCCTTCAGCCAGCGTAACTGAGTGTAATAGATACAGGCTGTGGCTGGTAATAGGTTAGGGTTATGATTTGGGACAGGGGAAGGTTAGGATTAGGCTGCGGCACATGGAGGGTTAGGGATAGGCTGCAGTGCATGGAGGGGTAAGGTTAGAGTTAGGCTGTGGGGCATAGAAGGTTAAGGTTCGACTACGGGACATGGAGGGTTAGGCTGCGGAGCATGACGGTTAGCATTAGGCTATGGAGCGTGGAGGGTTAGGGTTAGACTTTAGGGCATGGAGGAGTAGGCTGCGGGGCATTATGTTTAGCGTTAGGCTATAGGACATGGAGGGTTAGGGGTAGAAGGAGAAAGTTAGGGCTAGGTTGTGGGAAATGGAGTGTTAGGGTTAGGAAAGGGTTAAGGGTAGGCATACTCTCCAACATGATATCCCATTCCATTAGGTACAAAATTCTCTGCTTCTCAGTGTCCAGTATATTGTATATAACTGTATATATATTGTACCTAATGGAATGGATCATGTTGGAGGGTCTGGGTAGGGTTAGGTTAAACACTTACATTTCGGCGACTGACTGTTCACGACTCCAGGGGGCCAGATTTACTAAGCTTACTAAAAGGAAAAGTGGAGATGTTGCCCACAGCAACCAATCAGATTCTAGCTGACATTTTTTATTATGTAACAGGAAAGTGAGAGCTAGAATCTGATTGGTTGCTATGGGCGACATCTCCACTATTCTTTTCCTGCAGCTTAGTCAATCTAGCCCCTGCAGGAGTCCCCTCACTGCCGCTTTCCACATGGGAGACGGCCAGAAATGTTATTGCTTTAACCATGAAAAATTCTGATATTTACATGATGAAAGACTATAAATGCTTGCTAAATATGCCCATTAGTGTCCTCACTACATACATTTTTCTCTGAAGCCCAGACCTCTAGTTACTTGGCCACACTGCTCCGGATTCACAGTTACGTAGTTTTTGTCTTACGTACGTTGTTTTAAGAATTAAGCTACGACGCATGGATAGTAGCTTATTTACTCTATCTACATACCATTTCTGTACGAAGATTGCGTAAGCGCTTCCGCAATCTACGTACAGAAATGGTACGTAGATAGTGTAAATAAGCTACCACGCATGGATAGTAGCTCAATTGTTAAAACAACGTACGTAAGATGAAAACTACGTAACTGTGAATCCGGGCCATTGGGCCTGATCCAGACCTACGCCCGCCATCGCTAGGACGGCGGGAGTAAGATCGGCTGAAAAGCCAATCTGTGCATGCGCCGGGCAGATGTTGCCCGGCGTCGCTACAGCAACGCCCGATCGTGGATCGGGCATCCGTAGCAGCGCCGTAGGGACGCTGGAGGGGACGTCCCCCAGTGTCCCTACGTTCAGGTTAGTGTAGGTGGGCGGGAGGAGGTAGTTAAATGAGGGGGGGAGGGCGGCTAGGCGGCCATACGCTCCTGTGCGAGCGTATGGCCCCTTCCTTCCTTCCTTCCTTACTAAGTTAGGGTAGCCTTCAGCCGGCGTAAGGAAGGGGCCATACGCCCGCACAGGGGGAGTGTCGGGGAAAATGAACGCCGATACGCTGTACTTTAGTAAGCACAGCGCATCGGCGTAGGTCTGGATCCATATATAAATATATATGTCAGATATCGTTAACATATCTTTCTGGGAAAAATGCCCATTTATTTATAACAATCACAATTTTACCTTTAGCTGCAGTATTTACAGCCTGTCTGCCCTATAAAGCACGCATAATAGCAGGCAGCAGTGCAAATTGTTCAGCAGAACGGTCTTTTATGTGTATCTGTGTTTTATTTCGATAAGACTAAAACCAGGAGGCTGCCTTTATCTCTTTCTCTAGAGCTGTCTTCGCAATGCATATGTATTATTTCTTATGACACCGAGAAAGTCAATGGTATTTGCCGTTTAGAACGTAAAAAATAAATAATTCAGGACTATGGATAAAATGCAGTTTAATGTACCTTTTTCGGGAATGGCTCAGTATAATTTACAGTGACCTTCATGGTTTGTGAGAAACTGCTGTCGCAGAGAAATCCGGTATCTGGTTAAAATGTAGATTTAAAAATAAAATTTGAGGTACAGCGGCTGAGTGAATAAAAACACAGACGGTTCCTGCGGACAACTAATGTCTCTTCCTCTCCACGTCTACCAGTTCTTTTTTTGTACCACTGCATCAGGGAAGCTAAGTCAATGAAAACGGTTGTAAGAGACGATTTAGCAACAGCAAGGACAAAGAAAGTGAATTTACAAGGAAGATTGATTGCCTGCACTAATACAGTCACAGACGGCGGCTAAAGAGAAAAACACAAAACACTGATGTAAATATTGTGCAGGGAAACAGTTGTTTGCAAAAGGTTCTGTGACAATAATAATATTTAGTGTAGCCATTTGGAACCTGAGTTTATTGGTTGATCCCGTCAGAACAGATATAGGTCCAGATTTACTAAGCTGCGTGTATGAAAAAGTGGTGTTGCCCATAGCAACCAATCAGATTCTAGCTCTAATTTTCCTATTGAGAATGTCAGCTAAAGTCTGGTTGCTATGGGTAACATCTCTACTTTCCAAACCCGCAGCTAATCTGGCTCATAAATTGTTTCACAAAAGATCATCTTGAATCAGGGGTTGCTAGTTTTCATGCGAAGCTTGGGCCTTATAAACCCGTATAATCCATCTATTATTGATTATAGCGGTGAAATAAAATGATATGACTGGAGGGAACTTGCCCTATTTTTTTATATTACAGTACATGTTCTCATCTCAATGGGTAGGGTTTGGCGGTATGATGGTCTGTTTGCGACTGACAGCATCGTACGGCAGTTATATGGCGACTGTGGCAATTGCCGGGGGTTTCTATTTTAGAGAATGACGGTGCTGCAGCTCCCCCAGCCATGACGATTTGTACGGCGACAAGTAAGCCCTTCATCCTAACCCTCCCCTATCCTTCCATGTCCCGCTGCCTAAGCCCAACCTTCCCCTCTAACCTTTATCTCAGCCCCTCGCAGCCGCCACAGAACAGGTGGAAATAGGTTCCCATTCCCAGTAGCAATTTTCTATTTGCTGAGCATTTCGGCAATGATACAGCTGCAATTTAGCTGGCAGCCGTATCATTGTCACTAGCCAGGTGTTGCTACCGGCAACCGCATCTCAACATACCTATCATATAACTTGTGTTCTCTGTACAGTAAATAAGAAAATTGGACCACAGCCAGATTTAATAGATGGGGCAGCATGCGGAAAACGGCTCCAACCTCCATGTGACCATAAACGTTGTCAATCCCCGCCCAAAAACTCTGTTTTCCGAAATTGGGATATCTGAAAGCTCCTTTTCGGATGTCCCTATTTCGAATAAAGCAGAGTTTCTATTTTTTTTTTATGAATGGGTGAGTATACCGTTCGGCATACTTCACTCATTCACTTTCGCACTTACCTCCGCTGCACCTCCACCGCTGCTATCACCGGACCAGGAACAGGTGAGTAAACTCTCTGTGCGGGGGAGGGAGGGTTAGGATCAGGCTGTAGGGGAGGGAGGGTTAGGGTCAGGCTGTGGGAGATGGTGGGTTAGGGTCAGGCTGCAATTAAGGGAAGGTTAGGGTCAGGCTGCAATTAAGGGAGGGTTAGGGTAGTGAGAGAGGAGGGCTAGGGTAAGAATTAGTGGGGGGGGACTATTTTTTTTTACAACTTTTCGCACCACACAGCTTTCGGTGCTCTGTGGATCGATTGCTATGCCTCACTGGCTGGAGAGAAAACGGCCGATTCGAAAATCGTCCATTCGTACCGGAGCCCCACACCCGTCCATAAAGGACTCCCAGCACAGATATGAATCCTCCAGATTTCCGTGTGGAAGTTGATCTGGTGGGGAATGAGGTGGAGCTTAATGGCTGCATGGTGGGAGGGAGGGGTGTTTAAATCGTACAGTAAGTTCTCTGCAGACACTAGCAATATTTTGCACAACGCTCACTGGTGCATAACTTAAAAGCAGCCGTTTTGTGATGAAAACACCTGGTTAATGACAGAGGTCAGGTGAGAATGGCCAGCCCAACAGAAAAAATCTGGGCTATGGCAGTAAAAGATTGCACAAATAGACTAACAAATCCTGATCTCAAATACAGACGTGTTCTTCTTCAGCTTGGCAGAAAGAGGACAGACCATGCGATAAAGGAGGGGCTTTGCAAGTATCTGCTACACCTACGTATGCAGCAACATCCAAAATCACAGCTGACAGTCAAATCCTATTGGCAGTCGTGTTGGTTATGAATATTTAAAATCTGCAGCATCCAATAGATGGAGGGAGGGACGGGTTTGAGTGAGGATTCATCTTTATAAAATGAAGACGGTGGGATCAGATTGTGGCATAACTTTCCTGGATCCATCTTACCTTAAGTCAAAAGTTCAGGTTCATTTTGATTGTGTCCTGGTTTGGTGAATATTTTGGGCACCCATTAGGCCTGTTATTACCACTAACTGGGTATCTTGTAGGTGCACATGGCGTCTAGTTGGTTCCATAGTTGATGAGCGTACTGCAATGGTGGCTACAGTCATCTCTAATGAGAGATTTCCATGCAAGTGTCACCTCAATCTATATCTCTCCTTAATGGATTTTTGTCAGGATTACACCATAGCTTGCACTAGAAAGGGGTCAAATGCCAAAAGCTGATCCCATTTTTCTTGAATTTTTATGAGAGTAAAAGCAAACAAACAATTACTAAAACCAATATGATGGATAAGGCAAAGTCATCCAGATGTCACGGTCCATTACAGCACATAGATCGCCCCCACCTCCTCCATAGCCCATTAGACTTCATTGACAGAACCTCTTTATTTGCTCAAAACAAATCGGGGGCCAAATCAGACAGAAGGAGGTGTCTGGAGAAACCATGCTGCAATTTCATCTTAATCTTTATCATGAAGGAAATTATTTTGCTATTACTTATAGCATAATAACATAATAACCCCATAGCTTTCATTTTACATTGCAGTTTAGAGTTGAGCTAGAAAACCTCAGGGTGGTTCCAGATTTTGCGACTCTTGGTATTGGAAAATGGGAGTGTGGGTAGAGAACGGCCGATATGGCTGTTCTCTTCCTGGCTGGAATATCGATTGTTTATGTCTTGATGAGGCATAGCAATCGATCCCCGGAGTACTGAACACGATGCTTCAATAAGTAAATGCAAAACACTACCACAACCCTTCCCCTAATTCATACCCTAACCCCCCTCCCTAACACTAAAAGTCCCTGGAGAGGTTACTCACCTCTTCAGAGCCGTCACCGGCGGGTCCTGTGAAAATGAATGGGTGAGTATGCCGATCAACACACTCACCCATTCAAATCTAAAATGGCTTCCATTCCAAATAGAGACAGCCGAAAAATAATTTTCGTCTGTATCTATTTATAAAGTCAACGCATCGCTGCGGAGGCTGCAACCGGGAACATGGCTACCTCCTGTGATTACACATGCGGTGCTTACAATCATTTTTTTTTTTTTTGGCATCCAACGGGGCAGCTGAGAGGGCAAGGGGCAAGGATGCAAACTGTACATCACTGGCGTTCCCTAAGCACGCTGCCTTATTAAGACTTCAGAACTGCCTCCATGTTAAGTGAGGACAGATGGGAAATATTAAGGTAGGAATCACCTGATGAAACAAGAGCATGACCTCCATTGTGCTGGATCCAGCGGGGACTAGATATCAGATTTTCCATTGGTGTGTCTATGGGCTCTATATATATAGGATTTCTTTTTTAATAAATGAAAGCTGTTCCAGGCTGGCTTCTCCTCACAGCGAGCCTGACAGCTTAATTCTTTTAATTTACTAAAACTTACCTGCCCCGCGATGATACTTCATATGAATGAAGTCCTGCGCATGCCCAGAGACACCATTGCGGGACTGAAAATTTCTGTGTCCCTCTGCATAAAAGTGGAAGTAGGGAAGAAGCGTCAAACTACCGACCAGTGAGTCTAACATCAGTAGTGGGGGAAATTGATGGAAACACTGTTAAAGGAACAAATTGTACAGTATCTTAAATACAGTAACTTACAGGATCCCAAGCAGCATGGATTCACTGGGGGAAGATCATGTCAAACAAATCTTATTGAAATTTTTGAC
>WWET01000019.1:1544062-1561889 GCA_011038615.1 Limnodynastes dumerilii
TTCACGTATTTGTCACGTAAATACTTACGTGTGGGCGTGCCAATTTTACGTGAGTCAACAATACGTTCGATTTACGTGAAGTAGGGGGAGGTTTATATTTAAAGTGTACAGTATGTGCGTGCTAAGCGGCGTATGTTCACGTAGTCTATACGTCCGTTAGCGGACGTACGCTGTTACGCGAAAAAAGTTAAGGTAGGGTTTGGGAAGCGGAACTCGGTGAAATACGTACATTCAAGGGGTGTGCCTAGGGGAGTGTATAGAACATACGCGTGCGAAAATACATTACGCGTGGACACGTATTGCACACGTAGTTCTGGATCTACCCCATTGCTTTAATAAACAAGGGAAGTCTAGGCCTCATATATGCTTCAATAACAAGAGAGACATTTATGTGAAATCAACAATTAAGGAATGATTGCATCAGTGTACTAAATTATGGCTAAAACCCATTTGAGGTTAGAGTCTGTTATTATTATTGCGTGGCGGACATGTAAAATTGCGTTTTGGTAAGTACTGCGCATGCGCACCATAGAAAATACGCTCCGTAACGTAGCGTAAATGTGAATGTATGGGTCATTCACGTATGTGTCGCGTAAATCTTTACGTGCGGGCGTGCCAATTTTACGTAAGTCAAAACGTTGAGGGTTTGTATTTAAAGTGTACAGTATGGGCGTGCTTAGCTGCGTAAATACATGTTGCACATACATACGAGCAGATGACATTAGTTACGTGGGCAAAAGTTAAGGTAGGGTTCTCGGACAAAATTCGTACATTCAAGGGGTGTGCCAGGGGGAGTGTATAGAAGGTACGCATGCGGAAATACGCTATGCGAGTAAACGTATTGCAAGCAAAGTTCTGGATCTACCCCATTGTACGGAGCTTAATTCTTTATGATTGCATGTACGAGAGATGGTCCTGTGCTTCCCCTCTGCCCACCAAGGAAGGCGGTGGGATAAATTTAAATTGTACAGTGGGGGAGGTTTTCCCCACTTATGATTGGATCAGAGGTCGGACGGACCACTGACCCACAAGTGTGACTTAAGGCTGCCTTATGACAGTGTAAGTCGCACTTGTCCGAAGGAGAGAGGGGAGTGACAGGGGGAGTTCACTCCCCTCTCTAGTTCGGACAGCCAGTCTTCCGCACGCTTGAGTTGGGATCTGGTCCACTATCATTAATCTAGGATAAGTCAATTGAAGTTGCTTGAACATCAGTCCCCAAGCCTGTCTTTCAGTGAGATTCTTGTAAGACGTAGTTGTTTCGCTGCGCATGTGTTTTGTTTTTATTTAGCTTTTAAAATATCTATTTAGATTTTAAACCTAAAAGAGTACATGTTGATCTTAGAGAATGATAAATATATATTTAAATAAAGAAATTTGTCATAGTGTGGTCGTCTTTATTTTAAACACAGAGAGAGAAAAGTCCCGCACCAGTATCAAGGAGGATATAACTTGTTTTAAGCAAACAAACAAACAAAAGTGTGGCTTTAAGAGAGACACAGCCAAAATTACTGGTCCTCAAATGGGTGCTACCAATGGTATAGAATACACAAGAAAATTATAGTAGACAAAGTCCACCATTAGATCATTATATTGTGCACACCAGCCACAATTAGAAGCAAAAGTTATTGCAACCAATTATAAACAATTAGTATCAATATTTATTATAGAGGGCAGTCAGGATGTGGAGTCACTGCCAGAAAAGGTTGTGATGGCAGATTCACTTGATATATTTAGGAAAGGATTAGATACATTTTTAGCAGAAAAGGACATTCAGGGTTACCAGGATCGCTAATTTAAATAAAGGAGTAGTGGAGCCAGGGAGAAATTTAGGTATTTATTTATCATATGATTGCAACAGCTTGGAGGTTGCTTTATATGGATTAAATTCAAATATAAAGATAGGGATCGCAGGAGATCCAAAATAGGTTGAACTTGATGGACTGTTGTCTTTTTTCAACCTCATCCACTATGTAACTATGTAACCTCATGTTGCCCGAGCTTCCTGAACGCTATAACACACAGGTAGAATGAGTTCATGGATGTGATCTCACACATGCAGACATTGAAAATAAAAGGAAAACAGGAGCAAATGATTTGTTTCTGTACCTGGTCTGTAGTAACTACCTGGATTTTCAGATTGTGGCTCCGGATAATGTCTGAGGGGGGCACGGGGTCTTCACAAAGTGTCTGTGTGCATTTTGTAGCGTTGCTTTTGTGCTGTATACTTGTGGTAGTGTCACAGTTTGTAATAATGCGATGACTCAATTCCTTGTGATCTGGGACGGTGTCAGTTCTAGAATCTGGATAACCTTTTATTACAAGAAAAAAAACAAAAGACAAAACAAAATTCATTCAAAACATGTGCAGAATAACAGGACAAGAGTTTAATGCGATATTACCCACCTCGTCGAGGTCAGGTAATTACAGTATGACCTCAAGCCTCAGGCCGCAGTGCAATTTAGTGACTTTACTGACAGGAAGTCTACTGTGTGTAGAAAAAGATCTTCCCCCACCCAACACTTCAGGCCTGACAACATTCACAAATATACAGGTAACGTCTTAGAATCTGTCTCTAGTCCTTACAAATAATGTACATGCATAGGTTTTAGCATCAGGGTATTATTTATCTATAATAGTGTTTCCCAAACTCAGCCTTTAGGGACCTCTAACTGTCCTTATTTTCTTTGATGGAGCACAGGTGCGTTCATTACCGTCTGACACGTTATAAAAGATCCACAGGTGCCTCTAATATTACTTGTCTTTCTGTAAGAAAACCTGAAAAACTGGAATTGTAATGAGACCCTGAGGCCCAAGATGTTCTTACAGCTGCTGCAAAGATAACAGCACTGGAGCCAATAGTGTATTATATATATATATATATACACACACACACACACCATGGTCGGGACTCACCACTCAGACACAGCAGTAGCACTTCCCCTATTATACATTCCTAACGCTGCATCCACTGCCCCCTCTTCTAGACCAGAGGAGCTCAGAGCACTGAGGGAATCTCTGAGACCCAGCACTGCGTCAGCAGATGATGCCCCAATGTACAAGCCTCTGTATAGCATAGCTGCCCGACTGGCTGATGTGGAAAGGGGCACAGGTCTGTCACCAGCCTCTATGTGGGTGTGACTACCATCGACCATGTCTAGTACTCTGATTTAGCGTCCCCTCCTCCTCATACTAAGCACAGCTTCATTACATTGCACACCACCAATACAGACTGATAGGGACTGATTAGACACATAGGTGCACAGGGGGTGTCTGTGTGCACCGAGCGCTGGATTTCATCTTACCACTCACTTTCCATTGTTCATTTTTGGGCTTCTATCTTCCTGTAAAGTAGTACACGTTCCCCCTGCCTAGCAGCCAGATCAATCCTCTGCTGACGTAGCACAGGACATTATGGAGTTATTAACAAACTTCTTTTGAGGCTCATTTAGGTTTTGGATTTCTTATACCATTCTAGTAGCAAAACTGAAACCACAGATCTACGTCTGGATCCTCGTTTAATATTAGTAGCCGCGTGCGGGAAACCGTTTCACATTCTTCATGTGCTCGATACAGGCTTCCAGCACGGATCCGGATCCTCGAAATCTAGATTTCCGTGCTTGAAGTCGTTCCAACAGCGGGGATGGGAAGGCACAGCGTGCTTAATGCATGTCCTCATGGTGGGAGGGGCTTGGTATTTAAATCGTACTGTAAGGGCGTGGCTAAATCCTCATGCATGATTCTCTATTACACACAGGCCCCATTTTCAGTGGGGCTGGTGCGTAACGTTACGAGACAGGATAGCAAACCTCTGCCGCCAGTCTGCTCGCATAATACTATTACATTAGGACGCTTTCTAATTATTAGACAAAATCAAACTTAATGTATGTTAAAATCAGGCATGTCACACCCGAGGCCCGGGGGCCGCATAAGGCTCGGGGGCCGCATGAGAACCAAAAGTTTTTATTTTACAGCCCCATCTCACACAGGGAGGGCCGGCAATCATGGCTGAAAAGGGCCTGTTATCAGCCCCTGCAGCAGTTACACAGGGCAGCTGATAGCAAAGACCTTTTCACTATCCTGTGTAACTGCTGCATCGGCCGACAGCAGAAACAGATTCCTTTACAGCCAGCGTCACACAGAAGAGCTGGACAGACGGAATTAAGGGTAAGTAAGGTATAAATAGGCTAATGAATGGGGAATACTGGGAGGCTGGACAGACATGATGGGGTTACTGGGGAGCTAGAGAGACAAGATGGGGTTACTGGGGAGCTAGAGAGACAAGATGGGGTTACTGGGGAGCTAGAGAGACAAGATGGGGACACTGGAGAGACAAGATGGGGATACTGGAGAGACAAGATGGGTATACTGGAGAGACAAGATGGGAATACTGGGGACACTGGAGAGACATGATGGGGACACTGGAGAGACATGATGGGGACACTGGAGAGACATGATGGGGACACTGGAGAGACATGATGGGGACACTGGAGAGACATGATGGGGACACTGGAGAGACATGATGGGGACACTGGAGAGACATGATGGGGACACTGGAGAGACATGATGGGGACACTGGAGAGACATGATGGGGACACTGGAGAGACATGATGGGGACACTGGAGAGACATGATGGGGACACTGGAGAGACATGATGGGGACACTGGAGAGACATGATGGGGACACTGGAGAGACATGATGGGGACACTGGAGAGACATGATGGGGACACTGGAGAGACATGATGGGGACACTGGAGAGACATGATGGGGACACTGGAGAGACATGATGGGGACACTGGAGAGACATGATGGGGACACTGGAGAGACATGATGGGGACACTGGAGAGACATGATGGGGACACTGGAGAGACATGATGGGGACACTGGAGAGACATGATGGGGACACTGGAGAGACATGATGGGGACACTGGAGAGACATGATGGGGACACTGGAGAGACATGATGGGGACACTGGAGAGACATGATGGGGACACTGGAGAGACATGATGGGGACACTGGAGAGACATGATGGGGACACTGGAGAGACATGATGGGGACACTGGAGAGACATGATGGGGACACTGGAGAGACATGATGGGGACACTGGAGAGACATGATGGGGACACTGGAGAGACATGATGGGGACACTGGAGAGACATGATGGGGACACTGGAGAGACATGATGGGGACACTGGAGAGACATGATGGGGACACTGGAGAGACATGATGGGGACACTGGAGAGACATGATGGGGACACTGGAGAGACATGATGGGGACACTGGAGAGACATGATGGGGACACTGGAGAGACATGATGGGGACACTGGAGAGACATGATGGGGACACTGGAGAGACATGATGGGGACACTGGAGAGACATGATGGGGACACTGGAGAGACATGATGGGGACACTGGAGAGACATGATGGGGACACTGGAGAGACATGATGGGGACACTGGAGAGACATGATGGGGACACTGGAGAGACATGATGGGGACACTGGAGAGACATGATGGGGACACTGGAGAGACATGATGGGGACACTGGAGAGACATGATGGGGACACTGGAGAGACATGATGGGGACACTGGAGAGACATGATGGGGACACTGGAGAGACATGATGGGGACACTGGAGAGACATGATGGGGACACTGGAGAGACATGATGGGGACACTGGAGAGACATGATGGGGACACTGGAGAGACATGATGGGGACACTGGAGAGACATGATGGGGACACTGGAGAGACATGATGGGGACACTGGAGAGACATGATGGGGACACTGGAGAGACATGATGGGGACACTGGAGAGACATGATGGGGACACTGGAGAGACATGATGGGGACACTGGAGAGACATGATGGGGACACTGGAGAGACATGATGGGGACACTGGAGAGACATGATGGGGACACTGGAGAGACATGATGGGGACACTGGAGAGACATGATGGGGACACTGGAGAGACATGATGGGGACACTGGAGAGACATGATGGGGACACTGGAGAGACATGATGGGGACACTGGAGAGACATGATGGGGACACTGGAGAGACATGATGGGGACACTGGAGAGACATGATGGGGACACTGGAGAGACATGATGGGGACACTGGAGAGACATGATGGGGACACTGGAGAGACATGATGGGGACACTGGAGAGACATGATGGGGACACTGGAGAGACATGATGGGGACACTGGAGAGACATGATGGGGACACTGGAGAGACATGATGGGGACACTGGAGAGACATGATGGGGACACTGGAGAGACATGATGGGGACACTGGAGAGACATGATGGGGACACTGGAGAGACATGATGGGGACACTGGAGAGACATGATGGGGACACTGGAGAGACATGATGGGGACACTGGAGAGACATGATGGGGACACTGGAGAGACATGATGGGGACACTGGAGAGACATGATGGGGACACTGGAGTCTTTATATATTAATATGAGGTGCATTCAAGTGCATTCTGAAAAGCGCACACACCAGGAGGCTGAAACAACTGTCACTTCTCAACAGTCCCCTCTACCAGCACACATTTATCACAACGTCAATGCCACGAAAACATGGCCACTGTGAACGCCATTTTTGGGTGGTATGCTGGGACCACTGGAAACCACTGAAACCTGTATGTTGAGACCACCATCTTGCACAATATTTGGGATTCCAAAAACTTTTGCACCCCTAAACGTACATTTATCCCCAGATGTTTCACTTCACTGATAATGAACATTAACCCAAGCAGATGGAGAAAACGGATGACACAATGGTCACCATTTTTAGTGTCTAAAACATTCCCACAGGCAGGTGGCGCCACATGCATTCTATGAACCAGATGGTACTGCCACCTGTCTTTCAATACCATAAAGAATGGCTGCATCTTTTTAAAAATATCCCTAGTTCTAACTGCCCCCATTCTCAAGAAGAAGAAAAATAAGAGACATTAGAACTTGAGGGCACCTTGTGTGAAAAAATGATTCTCATGCGTAAAGAACCTCCAGTATTATGTCACCTAGTAAAATGGTTGCATGTGATGACCCTATACAGCACCGGTGTGGACTGGTGAGATAACACTATGGGCCAGATTTACTAAGCTGCGGGTTTGGAAAAGTGGAGTTGCCTATAGCAACCAATCAGATTCTAGCTGACATTGTCTAGTATGCAATAAGAAAGCGAGAGCTTGAATCTGATTGGTTGCTATAATTAACATCTCCAATTTTCTAAACCCGCAGCTTAGTAAATCTGGCCCTATGAGGGTTGTGTAAGGAAAGCATCTGTCTTACCCTGGGAAAATACCTCCCTTACATTTTCCCAGGGTAAAGGAGGTTGAGGGTAACCTAGTGCACACAATCCCCTAGCGGCTGTAATGTAACCTATGGCGATTTTGTGGTGTCTGCTGCATGGTTATTTTTGGGTATATGTTCCACACTATTCTTTATCAATGGAAAACAAGCGTTAAGCAATGTTTCTGTTGTTGGATGTTCCATTCGTTCCAGGTGCTGGCAAGGCATGCTGGGAAATGTTGTTTTAGAACCTCATGTTGCCCAAGCTTCCTGAACACTATAACACACAGGTAGAATGAGTTCATAGATGTGATCTCACAACATACCAGATGCAGACCCTCCAACAAAACTTTTCTCCTCAGTTACCAACTGTCAGTTACTATGGTAACCTTCTTTGCTGAAGAGCCAAATAGTTTTAAATATCAGTTAGTTCATTTAAACCAGATGAGTGACAGTTGGAAACTCAGGAGCAGATTATATTGTGCCTAATGGAATGGGTCATGTTGGAGGGTTTGCAGATGCAGACATTAAAAATAGAAGGAATAAGGGTGGAATATCTGGGCAAAACAATGCTGAGGCAGAGTTACCTGATGCAAATAAATGCAAAATAAATATTAGAGTTGAGAGGTAATGTTTCAAAGCTCAAGTCTAAATAAGAGTTTAAATGTAAAGCTGGTCAGTATCTGAGCAAAAGCTAAAGTTTTTCTCCCTCTATGCAAGGAATAAAACCAATTGGACCTCCTCTACAACTCAACATGGTGTAAACTTCCTCCTATTTTCCTCTTATTTGCAAGCTCTTGATCCTACCCAACATCTCTAGAACATTAGCTGGCTGCACAAGAGCTTCATTTTTACATGTTATTTGTTTGGCCGGGAGATGTAATAGATTATTGACCTCTAAGTGCAGCCTGGCTTTCTGGACTCTTATCTTCATTGGCATTACGTCTGCCACCGCGTCGTCTTCTACAAAATGGCGGATATTGGCCAGGGTAGAGGTGAAGAACTCTGCGCTGAAATCCGTAACTTGACACTGCAGGAAGCCTTTCTCGGCGGCTAGCAGAGAGTACTGCTTAGCGTTAGGGCCACTCTCCAGTCTCAGGCTGATCTCAGGGCAGGATTTGCGTTCCACCACAGAGGACTTGGGGTCTGAGCCTGTGGAAAGATGAAGAGAAAGTGATTTTCCTATAAATTTCCTATTTATAAACATTACATAGAATTACATTACAGGGGGGAGACCCTGTACATATGTGCTCTCTTCCCCTTTATTTCATGTAAATGATTATACCCCATTTGCTGCATTTACTTAGGTGTAAGTGTAGACCTGGGCAATACCATGCTGAACTGCAGGGGAGGGAAATTTAAACTGTGAAAGTAGAATTAGAGTTGAGAGGGGAAGTTTCTTAGCTCAACTCTAATTTACAGATTAAACAAAAAACTATGCAGTATGTGAGAACTATGTGCAAAAATAATGTATTATTATTATCATCATTTATTTATAAGGCGCCACAAGGTGTCCGCAAAATACAGTACAGACATACAGGGCAGGGATGGACAGCATAGTACATAATAATATACAGTACAGATATACAGGGCAGGGATGGACAGCATAGTATATAATAATATACAGTACAGACATACAGGACCGCATAGTACATAATAATATACAGTACAGACATATAGGGTAGGGATGGACAGCATAGTATATATTAAATACAATATGATTATAAAAATATCACAAAAATACAATAAAGTGAAGCAAGCACAGAACACAAGGCAAAATGCGAGGTGTCAAGCTTGGAAGATCAGGAAGCAGGGCATAGAGCACAGTGAGAGGTTGAGGGGGAGCCACCAGGTGGGGAAAGGGTAAAAGGGTAGCAGAGGGGGACAAGAGGGTACGAAGTGAGGGGGGGGGAGTGGTGGAGGGAGGAACAACACTAGGATGGAGGGCCCTGCTCACGAGAGCTAACACACTATGTGGGAGGGAAGAACTTACAGAAGACATAAGGAGGGGGAAGGAAGTGGACTGCTGGTGTGAGCAGAGGAGAGGGGGAAGGAAGCATTTGTCCTACATGCAAGAGAATTCAAATGAATTAGCAACCCTCACATTGCAACATGGTTTAGCTATTGTGTACACTTGCACTTACTCCCAAACTCTAGATCAGACCCACAATGTCTACCTCGAGCATTGGTTTATGGTCATGTGACTATTATAAACACTACCCCACAAAATGTTAATTGTCCGCTTGTTTGTCATGTAAGTTTGTTTACAGCATATGTGCAATTTGTCATGTCTATATGGGTTACATGACCTTGTATAAGAGTCTCCTTTAGTGTCATCTGAAGCCGTAACAACTGGATCACATGATCATTCCAGGAATAATATTGAGTAATGGAAAGTATTGAGCAAGCAATGTGGCTCCGGGAAGCTTTGAGTGTGGTGTGTGCAATTCAATCCAGGACTGGTCAACCTCTGTGACACCACAAGTCCCGTGACACTTCAAGATAACCAGGAATGATTTAACTTCTTCCTGTCCCTGTAGGATTCCACTCAGAGCTGCTACAATAATCGATAGGGCGCTGCATACTTTGCAGCGATTTTGTGCTTATGCAGAACTTTAAATACCGCTATAACGTCTATAAATTTTAACATAGAGCTCTTATGTTACTGTGAAAAAAGTCTTTATATGATCCAATGACTGGAACAATATTTAAACTTCTTTCCAAAAGATTTATGTACAAAGTATTAGTAATTACACCATAAAAAATAAAAATATTTTCAATGTACAATCAATGTCTAGCAAAGCATAAGTGTGTGTACTGCTGTGCATATTGCTCTCTACTTACATTTATAAAATAGGTCTTGATTCCCCTAATCTGAATCAGATAATTGCTCACAGCAACAGTGCCCCCAAGTGACTGTGCTTCAGAACTGCAGCTAAATGATTAATAAATATTCAAAAGGAGGAAATAAGAGACAACCTCCTCTCCCCAAGGTTTATATAATGCCTATGTTCATATATATTATCATTATCATCATCATCCAATTATACAGATGCTCAGAACTGAATCCATGACCCCAGTGCATAAAGCAAAAATACACAGAGATTAATGGCCCGGAGAGTGAAATGGAATCTATTGTCCTATGAGTGATGCTGCAAAATATGGCGGCTGTTATATAAAAAAAAACAGCTAGATAAGGGTCTGGATTCACAGTTACGTAGCTTTTGTCTTACGTACGTTGTTTACGCAATCTACGTACAGAAATGGTACGTAGATAGTGTAAATAAGCTACTAAGCATGGATAGTAACTCAATTCTGAAAACAACGTAACACGAAAACTACGGAACTGTGAATCCGGACCCGGATCTCTTTAGTGTGCAATCAAGCCAATACCTAAGAGAGGACAAGGCCTGTAAGGAAGTACTGGTTCCGCAATGGAGAATAATGCACAGAATTTAGATCCACAATACCGCAAACGCTCAGTACATCCAAAATATAGGATCGTACACAAGGGCTAAACCAGGGTGTGTTACTGATCCTAGCACAGAGTAATGTGGTTTATAATACATATACCCAGCTGCATAATGAGCTATGAAATAAAGGCTATTCCCCACTAGCATGGCGTCATGGAAGAAGTCCCTACATAACAGTGTATTTAGCATAAAGAGCACTCAGTCATTCCCAATGAACCATGGCGATGGGCTCGGCCTCTCTCGACAGATGGCTGTAAATATGTTTTTCACCCTAATCTCATTCAGTGCGGGTCCAGCGTCACAGATTAATACAAGGCAATTGTTTTCTAGCAGCCATAATTCCTCAAAATGCTGCCCTGGATATAAGAGGCCGCGTCAATGACTGTTCAGCAGCGACGGTCTCACACAGGATTCATCTACACTTTATTGTGCAGGTTGTTTGTTCTCTAAATGTGCAGATAATAGAATATATATAGAATAGATTTTATCTTACAGTATCAGGTTATGTTTATGCTGCATACATGCAATCAGACCACACAGGTGGAAAGTATATTTATGGCTCCCGAGTCCCATTTGCCTGCACTGTTACGGGCTAGAACCACTCTCTGGAATAACCCTCCTCGCCCTCTACTCTACCGTGCCCTCTACCCTACCCTGCCCTCTACCCTACCCTGCCCTCTACTCTACCAGCGTTCCCTTAAGGGGCTGGTCCTTCAGTGGTGCATGTCTTATCCCCACCATAGAGACGGGATAGACATGCAAATGAAGAGCCGGGGCAGGGAACAGCACTTACCAGCGTGGATCCACGTCTAAATGAACACCAATCCTTACGTAAAATTTAAGGTAGGGTTCTGGACACGTAAGCATGTTACACACAAGTGTCTAGAACTACTACCGAAAGAGGGGAGTGATGGGGGCACGTACGGAAAGCATGTGGGGGTCTGGCTCTGGTCCAAGCTTACCAAATTCTCAACCTACTTCTTAATATTTGTCTACCTTATTTACAGCTACTTTGCGATCCAGTTTTCCTTTCTGTTGCATGATTAACACAAATTTCTTTCCATGCTGATATTCCCCTCATTCCTGGCAGTAATACTGCTGTGTGACTAGATCATACACAGCACTGAGCACTGTTACCATACACCCTGTCTCTCTATAGTAATATCCCCTCAGTCCTGGTAGTAATACTGCTGTGTGACTAGATCATACACAGCACTGAGCACTGTTACCATACACCCTGTCTCTCTCCATAGTAATATCCCCTCAGGGGGAGAGGAGCTGTGGAACGTGGAGGGAAAGCTAGCAGTGGGATGGGAATAGGAATGGGTCCATTTACAGGGCCTAAGTCTGATACAAACCAGCAAGATTACAGATTAAAACTAGGCATATTAACGGCTGATGTAAAGACATATGGTATAAGCAGAAATACAGTATTTCTTAGTGATGTGTTTTTTTTTATTCCCAATTTAAGAGTTGATTACACCAATTTTGTCACTGATCCTGTATCTGGCTCATTGCTTATATCAATTTATTATACTTTAAAACATATTCCTAGCTTAAAGTCCAAGGGCTATATTTACTAAGCTGCAGGAGAGGAAAAGTTGAAGGATGGCCCATAGCAACCAATCAAATTCTAGCTCTCATTTTCCTATTACATACTAGAAAATGTCAGCTAGAACCTGATTGGTCGTTATGGACAACATCTCCACTTTCCTACCTCGCAATTTAGTAAATCTGGCCCCAAGTGTGTTAGATAGACAAGTCAAATTTACACATCCCATAGGGACATCTTAGGTGATCGCTCCCCCTGGCGCCAAATCTTCATCAGAGCCAAGAATGAAATACTGCCCAGGAGAAGAAAGGTAATTATATATCTGTTAAGTGAAGAGTTGAAAAAAAAGACGCTGAGAGCACAATGAGAGACATTATGGGGGAGAGAAGACTCTGCAGGTAACAGCTCTGCATAATGAGGACACTTCTATACAAGAGAGTGAGAGATTGCATAAACCCTTCCATGTGAATAACAGACGTCCAACCTAATCACTCCACACATGATTCAGACACAGATATTATACATGGTAAAAAATATATGGATTTTTTTAACCTTGGGGGAACCTGCTGATTTTTGTGTGGCCTTTATTACCTGCATCAATCTCTGCTCTGTTACTAGATCTGATGTTCAGGATTTTATTACACCTTCTGGCAGGTCTTATAATATCCTT
The DNA here is from genome assembly GCA_011038615.1 of Limnodynastes dumerilii. NCBI lineage: Eukaryota > Metazoa > Chordata > Amphibia > Anura > Limnodynastidae > Limnodynastes > Limnodynastes dumerilii. Next base: position 1,557,057 of record WWET01000019.1, read on the forward strand.
TATCTTCCAAGACTACTGGTGGCAATAAGCGGATGTATTTGCAGCCATTATTGAAAGATTCCAAGGCATGGAAACAACATTGATCTACTACTGGGATAGATGGAGGGTTAGCTGTACCAGATAAAGTGCTATGTGGACCAGGAGGTAAGAATTTAAGGGCTTATTGTGAGCGGTGCAATATAAGCTAGAACTACTGGACTTACAAGAGTGGTATATACCCAACAGGCCAACTATTAGCACTGCACCGAGGTCTAGCTACACACATCCATGTCACTTTACCAAATTTACTTCTTAAGCTGCCCATATACTGGAGCGATTATCGTTCCCAGCGATTTTCCACTAGGGAATGGTCCCGATATCAGCGCCACTCATCTTTCCTGCTGGGACTGATACATCCAGGCTAAAGCGGGAGGAGCTGCTGAGATTGACGAGAGGCCCTTGCAGCTGACTGGCTGCACAGGCCTGCTGTCAATCTCAGCACTGATTGGCTGCACAGGCCTATTGTCAATCTGGGCAGGAGGCCCATGCAGCTGATTGGCTGGGTGTCAGAGAAACTATGGCCAGGATGTGGCCCCTCCACCCCTTGCCGGTTATCATCTTGAAAGTCAAAATGTCGAGTTATGTTTGTACTACACATTTATTATAGATAAGTGGAATAATCTCCCATCTGAGGGGGTAGAGGTAACACAGGAGAACAGTGTAAACATGCTTGGGATAAATATAAGGACATCCTAAATCTCAAACTAAACGGAGCGTAAATAGGGTCTAGGCTCAGTATAGATTTAAATAAACAACTGGGCAGACTGGATGGGCCGTGTGGCTCTTATCTGCCATCACTTTCTATGTTTCTATCTGCCGTCACTTCCTATGTTTCTATGTATCATTATAATGATCATATACATACATTTCTGGTTTTTACACACTGCTTGCAATACATGAAGTTTACAAATGTTACAAACAAATACTAACGTAGGACCGGATTCAGAGACGCGTTTTTCCAAAGTCCGCAATTATACACACGCACGTAGCAAGGCCACACCCATGACACTCCCCTCTCCCGGCCGTGCAATCGTAGACTTACACCTCCATAGACCACCTCTAACTGTACGTGTGTAGTTATGTGCGTATATGTATTCTATCTAACTGCGCCATCAAAGGCTCATTTAAAAGCCTCCCCCCCACCCTCTTTCACGTAACTTTTCAAGTACGTATTTCAACCCCGCCCCTCCGTACCTATGTCCTCAAGTGCGATTCACATGTCCGTGCCGAAAGCACTTATGTGCGTATATTCTACATAACTTACGTAAAGTTACTACGCATGCGCAGTTACACCGTACCTATAAATACGCGCACGACTGCACGTGAAAACGGATCTGTGAATACAGCCCAGAATACTCAACTGTCAACATTTCATACCAGACCCCCTCCACCCCCTGGCCGGAGCTTCCCCATCTCTATGACTCCAGAATTATGATTCGTGTACGGCCAAGCTTTACACTATGACCAGTAAGTAATCACTGCTCTGCTGTGCATATAGATATTGCTGTGTGTGAATGTCTCCTCGTCTACTTAGAGTATTATGTTTGGTATATTATTCTCAAATAGCTGTTTGACGTGAGATTGTTCCCTGCCGACCGGTATAGGAACATATGTCATATTATTGCTGCTCTGGAAAACAAAACCAGTTCTGTTTGTTCTTTTTACTATAAATAAATATAAATACCCCTCCTTACCTATGCATATTATAGCGCACACACACACACACACACACACACACACACACACACACAAACACACACATATATATATTCCTAAGAGAAAAACACATTTATTTTCTTACTGGTGTTCTGGCTGTTGAGGTATTGCCGGACTATGACATTCCCGAGCTGTTTCGTTATAACTTGGTTAACTTGAAGGCAAATGGTGACATCTTCTCCCTTGATATCGATTCCCCCATTAACACCAACAATTTTAAATACTACTACAGACATCTGTAAGAGAAAAGGTGGATATAGGTAACTTTTGAAGTACATATTTCAACCCCGCCCCTCCATACGTATGTCCCCAAGTGCGATTCACATGTCTGTTCCTAAAGCACATACGTGTGTATATTCTATGTAACTTACGTAAATAAAGTTACTACGCCTGCGCAGTTAAACCGTATCTATAAATACGCACGCAACTCCATGTGAAAACGGATCTGTAAATACAGTCCAGAATACTCAACTGTCAACATTTCATACCAGACCCCCTCCACCCCCTGGCCGGAGCCTCCCCATCTCTATGACTCCAGAATTATGGCTCGTGTACTGCCAGCTTTACACTATGACCAGTAAGTAATCACTGCTCTGCTGTGCATATAGCTATTGCTGTGTGTGAATGTCTCCTCGTCTACTTAGAGTATTATGATTGGTATATTATTCTCAAATAGCTGTTTGACGTGAGATTGTTCCCTGCCGACCGGTATAGGACCATATGTCATATTATTGCTGCTCTGGAAAACAAAACCAGTTCTGTTTGTTCTTTTTACTATACATAAATATAAATACCCCTCCTTAGCTATGCATATTATAACCCACACACACATTATATATATTCCTAAGAGAAAAACACATTTATTTTCTTACTGGTGTTCTGACTGTTGAGGTATTGCCGGACTATGACATTCCCGAGCTGTTTCGGTATAACTTGGTTAACTTGAAGGCAAATGGTGACATCTTCTCCCTTGATATCGATTCCCCCATTAACACCAACAATTTTAAATACTACTACAGACATCTGTAAGAGAAAAGGTGGATATAGGAGATCAAATTGCTCAACGTCTTCACTGGTTCTCATTGAACCTAATAGAAAAATCATTGTACACTATTAATCCTTACAGCACGCAGGTAGAATAAGTGATCGGATCATGGGCCGAGAACACAGAAATGAAATTTTTACAAGTAATGACAGCCGGGTTATGTTAATTATTCATTTAATAGATGCCAACTCTCCCAGACTCCCTGAAGAATGGGTCACCTCCCTGATGCGGATTCAGTTCCAGAAGTCATTGTTGTATGATGACAAAATTTAGAAATTGCGTCCTACTGCATTGAGGTCACTGCTGACGGCCATTTTCATGGAGGCCAAGATGTCATTAAAGATTGCCTAATCCTAAGACTCCCCTCCCCGCTGCCTAACCCTAAAACTTCCTTCCGTACACTTTGGTCTCTTGTTATTGAGCTGCAGTGTCACTTACTTTTAGCTTTTCTATAAAGATGAAGCAGTCAGCGGATCCTATTCAGTCTTCAGTAATACTGAAATTATTTATTCACTATACATAGTGAAAGTATTTATTCACTGACAACAATCAATAAATACTGATCCTGCCATTTTTATTGAGAAACAGATTTCCTAGACACACCCATGGGAGGAGCTATTCACAGGACACACCCCTTTGGTACAGCGCATTGATAGTGCTATCACAATGTCCCTGATATTCATGTACAAAAGATGGCTACTAAATTTTATTTAAAAAAACAAAAACACACAAAAAAACAAGTTTATCAATGAAGAAATAATGTAACTGAACCCAGAGTAAGGGAGGTATTTACCAAGTCTTGTCTAGAGCCGTGAACACTTTCATCAACGGCGCTAATGGCGTCCGGAGAGGAGACGCAGTACTCCTCATTCCTCAGCTCTACGCTGGCCGTGTCTACGGTGGACTGGTAATTAAGAGAGGAGAAGTCATCCAGACCTGAGATAGAGGAGACATTTTATAAGACAAATCCCTACAGGAAACATGAGAACAGCCTTAGAGCAATTGCCTACCTACACCCATAGCAAGGACGCTGGCAGATTCACGCCCCCTCCCCATCCGGCGCTTGCTCTGCGCACACCCAGTGTCTTGGATCCGAGGCAGTGTGCCCTCCTTATGTGTAGGGTGGATGGGTGGCTACCTTGGCTTTCCTAGAAGCACCCTCTGTAGTTACATCACTAGCCTAGACATAGTAATGCACCAATTCTGTGGTTTAAATCTGCACACACCATATCATTCAATGACACCTCTGCTCTGCCTAGAGCAAATTAAACAATAAAAGCTAATATCGGATTGGTTTAGGGTTAGTTTAGTAGAAATATGCCCCGCTATGCAATCCCCAAAATATCTACAATGAAAGCATTGGGAATATATAAATAACATAAATGGATCATCGGGTGAGAATTGTAGGTATGCTGTGTTTAAAGAACCCATTGAAAATAATCAACGCGTTTCTCTTTTAAGCAATCTTATATTTATTGGCAGTGAAACTGCTTTTCCTACTCAAATCCACCCACATTTACTGTTGTAGGTAGGTACTGAGGATAGATTTACTGAACTGCAAAAATGGAAAATTGGAGATGTTGCCCTTAGCAACCAATCAGATTCTAGCTCTCACTTTTCTATTACATACTAGAGAAAGGCAGCTAGAATCTATGCTATGGGCAACATCTCCACTTCTCCTTTTCCACAGTTTAGTAAATCTAGTCCAAGGTGTTATACATTTATATAAATATTCAGTTTAGTAAACTTAATATTAATAAGCATTATACTGAAAGGTCGCTATTACGACATCTGCTCAGTGACGCATCACCCCTACCTGTCTCTAAGGGGTCGCTGCCGTCGCTCTCGGTCAGATGGTCATCCAGCATGTTACTGTCGATGGAGATATTGTCCAGCGAGAACTGCGATGGCGTCCGCTTCATGTTCTTGTAAGTAACCGAGAAGGCAGGCAGGCTGGGGGAGCAGCGCTCCTTAGGGCTCCCACTTCACAAAACACAGGGAAACGAGGGATCGAAAATCAAAACAATTCACTT
>WWET01000019.1:1610997-1625304 GCA_011038615.1 Limnodynastes dumerilii
TTAGTTGCTCTTCTTTTCTTTGCACCTAATGTATTTATGTCTTTCTGGAGATATGGCCTCCAGAACTGAACACAGTATTCTAGGTGAGGGCGTACCAATGATCTATAAAGGGGCATCACTACTTCTCTCTTTCTGTTAACTACTCGACCAGTCGTGTTTTTGCCCGTTTCTGGTAACTGCCGGATCGTACAGATTAAATAACATGCAGCAATAAATCATAATAAAGGGGCAATAAAAAAAGCTCATGTGGGATAAAAAAACAATGACGAGGACGACGCTGGGAATAAAGAAGACATCATTATATCCGAGCTGTAAGTTTGAAGGATATAGATCGTATAAATCTAAATAGAAAGGAGAAGGTGGGTCCAAAAAACAAACATCAAATTCACGTCTGTGCTTCTGACCACCGTCATTCCCTAATTCTTCATGGCAGCAGTGATTATGTATTGTACCAACCATAAGCCACCTGACATTTACTCTTCAATCCGTCATTAGAAGCCATCATTTCCCCGTTAGCCGAGACGCCGGTGTCATAGTGGGCAATGAGCGTGGCACAGATGCACAGAAAAGATCCTTTATCACGCTCAGCCGCAGTGATTTCTATGTACAAGGTCACAAATCAGACGCCGTCTCACACCGCCCTGTGCCGTAAACATTTCATAGCTTCAAAGTTCACATTGCAACAGTGATTTACAACAGAGGACACTCTATAAGCCTGTCATCTTCCTGGTGTGACACAAAGTAACCTGCGCCTCTACAGACGATCAGTCATTGGTCAACTCTTCCCTATTGTCACCTGGGGCTGGATCCAGACTTAAGTAAGTGCTTGAAATGAGTTACACCTGGGCTAAACCATGTTGATTTCAGGGGGGAGTCAAGGTAATTGTATTCTTTGCTTGCAGGGATATATCTTTGAATTGCTTACTGCACACAGATACTGACCAGCTTTATTATCACACTGTTATTTAGACTTGGGATAGGAAACATCACCTCTCACCTCTAATACTGTCTGCAACAGATGAAATATGACTCCCCCTGCAATCAACATGGTTTAGCCCAGGAGTGACTCATTTCAAACACTTACTAAAGTCTGGATCCAGCCCCTGGTCACTAGTTACACCCTAAGTTATTATCACTTGGGCCCGTATTCACAGTTAAGAAGGTTTTATGAAGGTGCGGCTAAGCATTTATATAAAAGCTCCCTCCCCCGTTACCTCCCCCTTATTTTAAGAACCTAGGGTACTTAGGAGTGTCCTACACACGCTTCCCTAGATTCCCATTCGTATTCTCCTACTTAAGAAGTAGAATCCGAACGTTCTTTCCCCACTCCCTCTCCTTCCCATACCTCCCCCTCCCCTTATTTCCTCCCTGTGGCACGCCTCTTTCTACTCTTAAAGTATTGCGGTCTTTAATCACCGCACATACTCCATCTACTTACCTAAACGATACGTAAATTGCGTCAGTGACCTGCTCTGCGTGTGTAGCAGCTCATTTCTTATTATCCCGCACTTAAGAAGCTTCTGAAGTGTGAATAAGGTTACTGGTCAATAGCTACACCCAAGTTATAAATATATAAAGGGGAGGGGCTTGGATTATGTTCATTAGAAACCTCAGAATAAATCTGATCATGGGAAGGGCGATTTTGCACAAAAGCATCTCAAAAATAAAAAGAAGTGTATAATACAGAGACTTCCTTCTGATGATCATGTGACAGGGGGCGGGGTTGGGGAATGTTCGCTATGGCGTGCTGACGGAATATTGTGCAGCTGATCCAGAGCTGCGCTTCCGTCTGTTTATTCAGGTGGAAGCGCAGCGGGAATCAGCACGGCGCATGCTCAGAACAGGAGCGAGCGCAGAAAGATGGGCTCGATGCTGCCCGTCCCCGCATCTGTGCTCCTGCGTTACTGGGAAAGCGAGATCCACAACATTTCAATGTTGCATAGCTCTATTTTTATTTTTTATTTTAACGCCAGAATAGCAGCAGAATAAAACTACTATGCTCCGGCACGGATGTCATGGATTTGAAAAAAAGCATTTCAATGCGTTTTCAATGCTGCAAAATACAAACATAAAAGTCTCAAATTTAAATACACAGGAAAGTGGCAGAAGCCATGCGGCTCTGACTGCTGGGGAGACTCGTCTGCCCTCTCTCCCTATGTCCAGAGCTTTGAGTTTCTGTGGAAACTGCAAATAGATCAGATCAAATCATATGGACCCTATAAATAAGACAATACTTCACGGTTACCGTGGCAACGACGTTTGGATTTCCATATCACTAACTATAAATGTATTTTGTTTGTGGACAATAATTTTATTTTTTTAACATACCAACAAAATATTATAATGACTGAATATAAGGATTGCTTTTCGGCCAGTAGTGAACTGGGGTAATTTCAGGGGGCTGTTGGGTGAATACACTGCATACTGCCCCCTTTTCAGCAGCTAAGCCAGATGCAGGACCCATATTTATGGAGATGCTACAAAATGTACATACATAGAACCGGGTGCACTGTGGTGGGAGATACAATGAACGGGGGGTCATGTGAGAGGGTTCACTACAATGGAGCGATTGTATCAATCTATAACAGAGACCTTTTTAATATAATAAAAGCTCTGTTTAACTGTATGGAAAAAAAATTGCAAAAAATGTGATACATAAAAGACAATGGACCAGATTTACAGTTAAGGAAACCAGCTTACGTAGCACTTACGCCAAGTACGTAAGTCAGCTGTGAATTGGTACCGTTTATGGGCCAACTCTAGACCTAAGTTCCCTTTAAGTACGATAGCGTAGCTGAGTTACGCAATCGTAAGTATAATGCACTCTCGTGGAACGCACGTAATTTAGCTGATTTACTAGTTCCAACCCCTACCTTAACTTTTCCTTGCGCATCTACGGTTGTACGTTTCACCTTGTCGCACAAAACTGCCTAATCCGGCCCATACTGTACAATATAAATGCCTCCCTCTGCCTACAATGTGTATTTTTGGCTTGCGTAGGGATGACACACCCCTACGTATGTAGTCACGTACGATCAGAGTTACGATGCGTTAACATCTGCTGGGCGTATGCGCAGTAGGTACTAACAGACAAATTTATGCATGCAGCATAGGTAAATTCACTGTCATACTCATAAGTCTGGATCTACGCCTATGTGCAGTACCAATATATCCGCATCGGAACTCAGCCATAGGATGCTGGGGGCTTGGTCCACTCACCATGGGCCTGATCCAGACTAACGATCTAGCGCTATCGTACGTATCCTGCATGCACTCCCCCTGTCCAGGCGTAGTTACACTCTGTTACGCCAGCTGAAGGCTACCCTAACATTAGCCGGTATAACAGAGTGTAATTACGCCCGGATCCGGGGCATAATATCAAAACCCTGCCCTCCCTGCCTCAACCCCCCGCCTACCTTCCCTAACAGTAAGATAATTACAGTGAGCATATGAGTGGCACGTCCCCCTCCACCGTAATTACGCTAAAGTTAGGGACGCCCGATCCACCGACAGGAATTTCCTACGTAACTATGGCGGCGGGCGTTTTTCTGGATCAGGCCCCATGTGTGTAAGGTAGGCATGGTGAGTGGGCACTGGTAATTAAACTGTACAGTATGGAGTTGGCTAAGCCCTTACCTACAATTCAGTGTTCAGCACACACACAGACGCATGTGGAATACTTAAGGCAGGGTCCTGGGCATGGAGGGATAGAATATCAATGATTTACTACTATAGGGCTGTATCCAGAATTCCGTTTCTGGAGCTCCAAGTGTATCGGCGTATCTGGACTCCATCGCAGGTGACAGAAAGGCCGTTCCTCATGCACTTACCAGTTTCCGATTTCCAGTGCCAACCCCCTGCAAAATAGGCCCGTCAATTTATTTATCATCCCATAGACCAGGCCTGGCCAACCTGTGTGCTGGGCATGCTGGGAATCATAGTTGTGAAACTATGAGTCCCAGCATGTTTTAATAGCATAGCTGCTACCTGACAAAGCATGTTGGGAGTTGTAGTTTCACAACACCAGGAGAGTGACATGTTGGTCAGGCCTGATACAGTTATGAATGGTGATCAGCAGCTATGGGAAATCCGGGGTGTCGCTGCTACAGGGAACACTAGAGAAAAAGGTTCATTTATTTATAAAGTATTTTCCCAGAGAGACATATACACTGAAAGTCACCTTGTACGTCATGTTACTGTACAGCTGTGACATACAGGGAAAATGCCCTTCATTTGTCCCTAACATACAAAGAATGTGTGTTACTGTAAGGAAAAGACAGAACGGGGTCATTTATCAGTCTGTATTACCAAACCATCAGTACAAAAGGACGCCTTATCTATTCTCCTGAAACACACAGATATATTTAACACTTCATAGGATATTATGTTACATCCAGTTTTTATCAATAAAAAAAAGGTAATTAAATATTAAAGCAGCAAAACAAAAAAAATTCATTAAAAATCAGCACAATTTTTTTGATAAGAAATTTTTACATTTTCCTTCATGATGCCATTCATAATGTTAAGGATTTTAGTTTCCCGTGGCAACCACAGTTGCATGACACAAGAAGTAGTGTGGAGAACAATGGGCAGGGTTTTTTTTGTTATTCATGGTGTCATCGCCATCTTTTACCATAATAGGACATACTGAAAGTCTGTGCCTGGATAGCGGAGGAGGTGTGTGTGTGTGTGTGTGTGTGTGTGTGTGTGTGTAAGGTGTTTTATGTATCGGAGAGTTTTTGAAAAGGAGATACTCATTTGTAGGATCATGGCAGAGAAAGACGTAAGGTGCATGGCTAAAAGGTAGAAATCTTGCTATTTAAAGAAAAAACTCCAAAAAGAAATGATACAACCTAAAAAACCGCTCTGACACTTCTAACTGTGCCCATATCACAGGGAAGTCCAACCCCTTCTCTTATGTCCTGTCCATTTTAAGAGGCATCTAATATCCAGATTAAAGGAAGATTCACTGGCTTTGTATTGTTGACGTTAAACAGGAAAAGACAGGCACTATACCAAAAGCGCTGTAGCGCTCAGGAATGGGGACATGGCTGGGGACATGGATGGGGTAAGGGATGGGGACATGGCTGGGGACATGGCTGGGCTTAAGGGACGGGGGACATGGCTGGGCTTAAGGGACGGGGGACATGGCTGGGCTCAGTAAATAGTGAAAGGCCAGCGCTCAAGTACCACGTGTGCATTATGGGAGAACGAGCTTACGCAATGTAGCGCCCCATGGCACTTAGATACTAAAATGAATACAGAGCATTGCATTAGCGCTGCAGCTCCCTATGTTTAGCAATGTTTGGTTGGTTCTCACATTCTGACAATGTCCTTCATGTTGTGCCCAGGGGGGTAGAGAATAAGACGGTCCTAACGTTTGGGAGTAAAAACTAAAGGTATCCTTAGTATTAGGAAGTGTGGGGTGTATTCGGATGTATAGGTAGGGATATTAGGCGGGGTTCCATTTTCCGTGTAGAACCGGTGGAAACTTCTATGACGCCCAGGGGGACGGGGTATTTGTTGTCTTCAAATTCTGGAGGTAGTAAGTGACCACTCGATATTTGGCTTTACTCAGGTTCTTGTCTCAGGGGCTGCTGTTTGGTCCACTCGGTTGGTTGTTCTGATGGCCGGTCTACAGGTGACTCTGCTATGCATAATACAAAGTTGCAAACTCTCTCTAAATAGCCAGTGAGACTCCCAGAAGAGGGGATGATCTCCCTGACTCCCTTAAGTATCGGCAATCTCCCTGATACAGATTCAGAATAATCATGAGAGAAATGAAACACACTTTGGTCTCTTGTTAATCAGCTGCAGTGTCACCTACTACCAGCATTTATAAAAGATGAAGAAGTCTGCGGATCTCCTATTCACAGTGAATAAATATTGATGCTGATGTTTTTATTGAGAAAGTTTTCCTGGCAGTGCTAGACACACCCATGGGTGGAGCTATTCACAGGACACACCCCTTCTATACAGAATTTTGGTAGTGCTATCGCAACCTCCCTGATATTCATTTGCAAATGCTGGCAGCCATGGTCTAATTAGATTTAATATTACAGCAGGGATTAGGATTATTCCCATGCCTAAACACCAACTTGGTATAACCAGCCATGGATCAGAGGTCAATTACAACTAGACCTATTCCTCTCTTCTGCTTATTAACAGAACAGTGGACTGATCCAGACGCAGCCATGAACGTAGCTCAGGCAAGTTGGAATTGGCTCTCTGAGAACTTGTGAGCTACGTTCATGCTATTTACTAATACTCACCCTCTGCTGGCTGTCCTGCAATGACATCTGAGCTGTCTTCAGTCATCGCGGGCTTTCTACGTGTGTCTGGAAGGTCTGCACATGCTCAGTGGCTCTCTGCTGGGACTTTGTAAAAAAATGAAGTCCCAGCATGAGAAGCACCCCAATAACCCTTTCTTATCATTTAAAGAGTTATATTGTTGGTGTAGACAACTCTGTAGACGGAAAGACTTCCTGTCATTTTCATGGTCGCATCTAGAATTTACCAACTGTATTAAACCAATAACCAATAACTTAACATCTAAATTGATTGTGTTAGGTAACAATGGATGCATGTATCATTGAAAGTGTCCTTATATTTGTCTTTTGAATTTGCTGAATGTCTTCATCTTCATGACATTGAACTTGAAACTAAATAAAGAATTTAAAACATATATACAGTCCTACATGTACAGTACATATAGAGGTCTAGTTATTTAGCTTTTAATATTTTATGAACTTCTTCTTGCAGTGAGCCTGGCAGCTTCGTTCATAAAATTTACTAATACTCACCCTCCCGCCAAGGTCCCGCCATGATCTGTGAGATCATCACAAGACTTCTCATTCATCCAAAGCTTGAATTAAGTCCTGTGCAGTGACTCTTATTCAGGACTTAGAAAATTTCAAGTCCCAACACTGCACATGCACAGAGTCTTGAAAACTTATTTTCTCTTCTTTTTTTAAATTCGTTTTTTGGTTACTTGTTTTTTCTTTTAAAAAATTTTTTTATTTTTACTTTTTAACAAATATTCTACTTACATATATTCCAGCGGTCTCCCCATATATACCCTTTTTCTCCCTCTAAAAACAGCTATTAGTGGGAGAAAAAGGGGGATATATGGGGAGATTGCTGGAAGAGAAGTCTGAACGCCAGTCTGAGATGGCGTTATTTTAACGTTCCGAGCAGAGTATAAAACTCTGCTCTGAGGGTTAGTAAATAGCAGCCTCATTGAAAACAATGGGCTGGCAAGGACAGAAGAAGGTTCACTGCATGGACATGGAAACCGGTGACTTCCATGGCGGTGCAGCGTTTGTAAATAGCAAAAAGTTCATTTTTGGAGTTATAGCTTCATTACTCCAAAAAAGAACTTTTTAAAGCTTTAGTAAATAGAGCCCTAAGTCTCACCATCGGATCAGCGGTCTGTCCATATTCCCACCCACACTGTATAGTTAACATACTTCACCCCGCCCACCTTGGGTCCCTTTGTTCTTAAATCCTATCATACAGAACAAAGTTCCATACGATAGGTGCTACGTGAGGAAATCGCACGTGTGCACGAGTGAGGTGTCGTTACCAACTCAGGATTCGCTCCAGTTTGTTAATAAATATTATTAATCTCCAAAATATCTGGTAATCAGCTATTACATCACAACTCTCAGCAATAAAATTTACGAGCAATTATGACTAACGGTAATACAATTAAAATAGTTTAACAATAACAAAACAATTTGCATAGTAATCGCTGTACCAATTGCGCTCAACTTTAACTACTCATGCCTGTGGCATCCGAAGCAGTACATGACTTTGGCCTATAAAGGAAATACCAAACCAGTGGTCATTCCAGAGTAATAGCAAAAACAGGTGCAAGTCTCCACCTAAACAAACTATGCTGCTGGACAGCATAGTACATAATAATATACAGTACAGACACACAGGGCAGGGATGGACGGCATAGTACATAATAATATACAGTACAGACATACAGGATAGGGATGGACAGCATAGTACATAAATACAATAAAGTGAAGCAAGCACAGAAAGCAAAGCAAAATGCGATGTGTCAAGCCTGACAGAACATGGAGGAGGGAGAGGTTGAGAGGGAGCCACCAGTACACAAGTACTGCATCTGTCCGCTCAGTATCAGTGCAGATGTGTCCTTACATCCGTTTTCCATTTTGTGATACAGGAACAGATTGGCTAAACTTTCCTGCAACCGGATCTATAGAATGCGCCCCAATCATCGACATGCAGATACACCAGATACACTTAAATTAAAAATTACCACCCCCCTCCCCAAATCTAACCAGAATTCTTGCCCAGATTCTCCTTAAGAAATGACTTTGAAATTCGTTATAGCTAAAGGTCATGCTTCCGGATTCACAGTTACGTAGTTTACGTCTTACGACGTTGCTTTAAGAATTGAGCTACTACGCACGTGTAGTTGCTTATTCACACTATCTACGTACCATTTCTGTATGTGGATTCGGCATACTTCACCCATTCACCTTCGGAAAGGACAATATCCCTCCGCCACTGCTATCGCCGGACCAAGGGAAAGGTGAGTAAACTCTCTGTGAGGGGTAGGGAGGGTTAGGGTTAGGGTCAGGCTGTAGGGGAAGGAGGGCTAGGGTCAGGCTGTAGGGGAAGGAGGGTTAGGGTCAGGCTGCCAGGAAAGGAGGGTTAGGGTAGTGAGAGGGGAGGGTTAGAATTAGGGAAAGGAATGGGGGGACTATTTTTCCTTACCATTTTGGAGCACAGAGCTTTCGGTGCTCTGTGGATCGATTGCTAGGCCTCGTCAAGGCATATTCAATCGAAATCCCAGCCAGTTCGCAACTGGATGGGAGGAAACGGCCCTTCCGCAATTGGGCCGTTCTGACCGGAGCCCCACACCCATATTGTTGGAGTGTATAAACTCCCATAATCTAGATTTGTAGTGATAAGAAAGGTCACATCAGAAGAAATGTCAATCAATGAAATGTGTATAGTGTGTAAGCAGCTATGATCATAGAGAGATATCTGTGCAGTGTGTATGGAGGTAGGATTGTTTCAGCAGATTGTTAGGAGAGATGATGATCTACGGTCTGCTGGTAATTTGGTATAGTGTGTAATCGGCTCTTCCTCAGGACTTCATCAGTGAAACCGTAAAAGACATCACATCTCATATATGATTGTATAGCTGTGTATCCGCTTGAGTATTAGCAGTATCGCATGATAAGATCTTTAGTGTAAACGCCAAGTTTATTCAAACTATATTACGTAAGAGAATTGAGAAATAAGTGGTGCAGCTAAGAAACGGTAATATCGTACAGAACACATTACAGAAGCAGCACCCGACATATTCATCCAACAAGACGGGACCCCCCAAAAAACTAAGAGGGGTCTTCATAATAGTAGCCTGTTTCCTTATCACACAGGTATAAAGCAGTACAAAGGACTGTATTCACACTTAAGAGTGCGGACAGAACCGCAACTAACTCACATGTCCAGCTTTTTTTTGAACCTTATGGCACTTAAGAGGAATTCCTTAAGTAACTGTGCGTATTTCCCTTCTTAAGAAGGAAAATACGCACTGAGCAACCCCCCTCCTAGCTAAAACCTCGCCTAGGCCTAAACTTACTGGGTGAATCCAGAAAGAAATAGGCTACTACATGTAGTAAAATATCAGCAGGTATTATGCACAATTGATACAATCTATAGCTTGCTTTTATCAGCCTAGGAGTAGGATGCAAATGGATGGGTTGCTATGAGTTACTGCATTGTGTAGGTTCATTCTGATGTTCATGAATAATTCTAGAGACATCTTTTTTAAGACAAAGCTGTTACTGCAGGAGGCACAGGGGGATAGAAACACAGAAAGTGACGGCAGGTAAGAGCCACATGGCTCAGGCAGTCTGTCCATTTGTTTAATGAAACTGTACTGGCCCTAGGTATTATTTTACCCTCCATATAATGTAAGATTTTGAATATCTTTATACGTGTCCCAAGCATGTTTCAGCTGTTCTACTGCGATATCTATCTATCCATCTCTAGATATCTATCTATAATAGCTGCAATCATATTCCCCCCTCTCCCTTCTCTGCTCCAAGCTATACATGTTTAGTTTCTCTAGCCTTTCTTGGTATGTTGTGTGACACAGGCCATGGACCATATTGGTTGCTCTTCTTTGCACAGTCTCTAATGTATTTATGTATTTCTGGAGATATGGCCTCCAGAACTGATCACAGTATTCCAGGTGAGGCTGTACCAATAACCTATAAAGTGACATTACTTCTCTAAAGGGTGGGTGGACAGAAAATAGCCATAATTAACATTATCCATACCTAGTGAAGGGACCCAAGGCACTAGGCCAATAGAGTTACTGGGAGCACCAGCAGATAACACAAACGTTGCGCATTGGCTTATTTTTTTCGGAACCTTCTTCCAAGAATAAGAATTGCTTAGATCTGGCATTGGTAACCAGTGGCACCATAAATCCCAGCAGGCTTTGCTAGGTATCATGCTGGTAGAGGTGGAACATGCTGGGAGTTGTAGTGCCACAAAACCTGGAGGGAGGGACGAAGGTTGCAGATGCTTGGCTTAGATGTAAGGGGATAACACGCTGACATATCATTGTGCTTGTTTACTGGCTGCGTACAGAAATGTTGACAGGACGTCAGTAATGTGTCACAGTTCAAACGTCTTGAGCGTTTCCAGCAATGGATCTGACCACTGCAGATAACAATAACGCTGATCTGGGGTAGCCCTATGAATGCTGATTGCCTTTATTTTAAAGCCAGACATTGTAACATCAACATATAAGAAATCAAGTGTCTGCAAAATATTGCTTTATACATTAATTTCGTCATTTGCAGGATAACATGTTATTGAACACCATGGGAACCAGATCAACAACTCCCTGGAAAACATTATTTGGAAATCTTTAAAAAGACCTGACGTCTACATGGGAAAATGGCCAAAGCCAGACAATATGCACCAGAATGATTATTATCATTTTCCAAAAACCTGGATCTCACAAGGCTCAGATTCCTGGATAGTTTTGACAAGCTATGCCAACAGCGGTATATGGTCATTGGCACAAGGGCAGAAGGAATGCTTAGGCTTGTTTTGATGTCTCCATGCCAACTTCAGCCTGTCAAATTATATCATGCCCAAGGGGGCTTAACACTCAATATTCTGCAAAGTGTAACAACACACAAGGGGTTAATAAGCCGCCTGTCACTTCTCCACCCCCTTGCAATAACGTGCTTGGCTTACAGTAGTAAATTCCCCAGAAAAGGTGGAGATATGAAAAATGCAATCTGCAATAGGAGGGTGGCAAAGAACCTTTAGAGTCCCTGACAGTACAAATCACTACCAGTCACAGATTACATTGCACCCTTGGACCCTCAACCCCACAGCATGACCTCTTGTTTATTTCCTGATCCAGTCACTATGTCAAAGTACAGCTGAGCCTATGATTCCATATTTCTATACTTGCACTTCCATGGAGATGTCACTTATTATTATTATTATTATTAACCCTTAAATAACTAAGGAAAACCCCTTGATGGAGAAATGCCAAATCCAGCCTTCACACATCCCTGTGTTGTCCAAATAAATTATTTATAGTGAGTCTCTTCATCCCTATTTATAAGCACTGGACATCAGCAACAACAAGAAGGGGCACTTACTAAGTGTCTAGACAGATATAGGCATATAGAGATATATACACAGACATAATGATATATTTGATCTGGTGCCTATGAGGGACACACAGGAGTGACACGGACACAGGACTGACCTGGAGAGATGTTTCAGGATCTGCTTCTTGATGATCCCAGCCATGATGAGTGATGTGTCCTTGTGGCACTATGGAGGCTGCTCATCTACACACAGAAGGGTGGGGGTCCCTCCATAGTCACACAGCAGGGACGGGGTGCAGGTGGAGGGGCTGAGGGGCCACAAAGTCCGGGCACAGAGCGCACTCACCATCACACAGCCTCCATCTTAGCTGCACCATCACCTAGAGACAGGCAGCAGGGGGCGGCACCGAGTGACTCACCCGGGGCGTGGCGGAGGCCGCACAATAGGAGAGGCGGTAAGCCGGTAACCCCTTCCTGCCCTGGCCGGTCCGCTACCCGCCTGGAAGTGTAACAACGCTTTCCTGCCTCATCCGCTACCCGGCATAGGGGTGTCCCACTGCTGCCCCCTCTAGGTGTAACCCCTTCCTGGCCTGTCTACTACTGAAGGTTTAACCCTTTCCTGGCCTGTCTACTACTGAAGGTGTAACCCTTTCCTGGCATGTCCCCTGCTGAGGTGTAATACGTTCCTGACATAACCCCTGCTGGAGGTGTAACCCTTTCCTTACTTGCCTTCTGTTGGAAGTGGAACTCTTTCCTGACATATCCCTTGCTGATGGTGTAACCCTTTCTTTACATGCCCTCTGCTGGAGGTGTAACCCTTTCCTGACATGTCCCCTGCTGGAAGTGTAACCCTTTCCTGACATGTCCCCTGCTGGAGGTGCAAAACTTTCCTGACAAGTCCACAGCTAGAGGTGTAATCTTTTCCTGACATGTTCTCTGCTGGAGGTGTAACCCCTTTTTGACATGTCCCCTGATGAAGATGTAACCCTTTCCTGACATATCCCCTGCTGGAAGTGTAACCCTTTGCTGACATATCCCCTGCTGGCAGTGTAACCCTTTCCTGACATGTTCCCTGCTGGAAGTGTAACCCTTTTTGACATATCCCCTGCTGGAAGTGTAACCCTTTCCTGATATATTCCCTGCTGGAAGTGTAACCCCTTCCTGACATATCCCCTGCTGGAAGTGTAACCCTTTCATGACATGTCCCCTGCTGGACATATAAAGCTTTCCTGACATGTCCCCTGCTGGAGATGTAAACCATTATGTACTGTCTCCTCTTGGAGGTGTAACCCTGCTCTGTATTCTGCTGGAGTTGATAACCCACTCTTGACATGTTCCCTATTGGAGGGCTAGACTCCTTCCTGTTTGCTACCCCTATCTAGAGGGGTAACCATTTCAGTTCTATCCTCTGCTGGAGGAGTAACCCTTTCCTGCCGTGTCCACTGCTTGAGTAAGCAAGTCTTTCCTGTCCTAACCTTAGCCTTTTCACCAAAAACATTGCTTCTCAATGTATACTTAACTGAAAACAGGGATTGTTGGCAATGCATGTTAACATGATCCATTCAAGCCAAAGCCTTCCCTTAGCATACATACAATATTGCAATCTCCACTGAGACCTAAGCAGCCTCCTTCCTCCCTGTAAAAAATAATGCATCCCATTCCAATCCACAAAACTCTATTACTTCCATCAAGACTTAATCGCAGCATATAATCCTATTACTATTGTATATGCTCTTCAGTAAAACTCATTAAGAACTGAGAAATAAGATCACAGACTGAAAATTACAGGGAATGTGCACAACACGAGAAGTGACTGGGAGCATTTAGCCTTAAATCAAGGATATTTCTTGGCACCGGTGGCGACTAAGTTATCTCATTGGGAATCATACACCACAAGTGAGGTGAAATTGCTGCTACAGATTGCAACAGGTTTCTTTTCTCAGCTGTTCCCACAGAGACGCATAATTCAGTTGGTATAAGGGTAGCCCGTTCTTTGTGCTCTGTGGTGCAAACTGGGCAACACTAGGTGCATTTAAAAGTAAATAAATAACATAAAATGCAGTTTGTGAGGGAATTTTTATTGCCTTCTGAAGAAACTGGAAAGAAGGAGATAAAACCTGTTACAACTGAGTAGTTGTTTCTGTATACTCCAGTGGCTGAAGTGGTTAGCACTTCTGACTCACATTGTTTAAGTCATGAGTTCAGGGTTGCTGACTCTCTTGGAATATCCAAGACACTAGCGAAATCTCTCGGTATCCCAGGAGAGCAGGCACATCTCCTGCAAGTCCAGACCCCGACTCTCGTTATAGTAATCCCTAGAGTTACTAGGGATGGGTGGGACTTGGTGATGTCATCAAGTCCAGCCCAACCCCTGGAACACTAGGGATTACAGTAGGGATTGACAGGGGGCAAGGCTTAATTGTGCCATATGCATAAAAAGCATCATTAACCTACGTACCGGCATCTATTTCTTCCCTCCGAGATCACCCAGAGGGAAAAAATAAAAAATAGGCAACCTGGCATGAGTTTGATTCCTGGAAAAGGGCTCATTGACATGGCGTTTCTCCCTATGTCTGCGTGGGTTTCGGTTGCATATTTACCTGCTCGACAAAACTGGAGCAGAGCGGATCGACTGTGATGTCTGCTCGACAGTTCGGCATTTGACGAGGACGCC
>WWET01000019.1:1629105-1642224 GCA_011038615.1 Limnodynastes dumerilii
GGCACGCCCACACGTAAGTATTTACGTGACACATACGTGAATGGCCCATACGTTCACAATTACGCTACGTTACTGAGTGTATTTTCTATGGTGCGCATGCACAGTACTTACCAAAAGGTGATTTTACGTGTAAATTCACTCACAAGCGTTGTTATGGATCTGGCCCATTGTCTGCAACACAATGGTCTATATAATAATAATAATATCAACCTTAGTGTTGTCAGGACAACACTAAGGTCAAGTTTATTTGTTTGGACATTCATACACTGTTGTGGAGTAAATGAATGTGGATGAAATGACATTATAGCCGGCATCGCACAGGTCTGAGTGTATTGCTGTCTCTATTCCTGCTCTCATCCAGGGTTATTATTACATACTGGCTTCTCTGTCCTCGTGTTGTGACCAGCACTTGTCCTGATCCCTGGCTGTGCATATCACTAACTATCTGGCTCTCGGCATAGTCACTGACACCTGGTGCTGACTCACTGGTTAGTTCCAGACATCTCCTGCTCTGCTGTGCGAGTCTCAGGTATCCCCAGAAAAGGTGTTATTTACCGGCACTGCTCACTCATGTCAGAGACTGTGGTCCGGATTCACCGTTATGTCGTTTTCGTCTTAAGCACGTTGTTTTAAGAATTAAGCTACTACGCATGCGTAGTAGCTTATTTACTCTATCTACGTACCATTTCTGTACGTAGATTGCGTAAGCGCGGTCTAAAGACAGACCAAAATGGTACCTAGATAGCGTAAATAAGCTACTATGCATACGTAATAGCTCAATTCATAAAACAATGTACGTAAGATGAAAGCTACGTAACTGTGAATCCGGAACTGCTATCCTTATCCTTATCTGCATCTCTAACAGCTTGTTCCTTACCTGCATTGCCTAAAATATTTAGAGGTTGTGGACTGGATCCAGGCCTAGGATTGTTAGTAAAGTGTGTAAGTGGGGTATATTAATGGGATCCAGATGTTTTGCAAAATTCACGTTAGTAAGTCCTATCGTACAGAATCTAGTTCCCCTCCGCCTGCACAAAGTACAAAAGGAGGACAGATGTAAATTTAACAGTAGGGGCAGAGTTTTATAGATACGCGCAGATTAGCGGTTATACGGACCGCTGAACCATGCGTTTCGCTTAAGGAAAGTTTATGGCAGTGTAACTGAGAAAAAGGAGTGACGGGGGGAGTTCACTCCCCTCTCTCATGTGTACTGCCAGAGTCCCCCCCCCCGCACGCTTTCCATCTGGATCGGGACCTCTCACGTAAGTCCTTTGAAAATAACTTCAGCGTATACGCCCGCCAGATGTTACGCTACGGAGGTCCTTGCACTAGAAGACACAGGGCCGCCTTAAGAATTTGGTTGCCCTGGACTCACCCGTGGGGCCCCGCCCCCTATGTGTCGTCATCGTTGATGTCATGGGGGCCCTCAGACCTGGGTTATTATAAATTCTTCCCTGCGCATTGGCCCTGTAATGATGGCGGGCCCCTATCAGCTGCGGGCCCAGGACAGTAGTTCCGGCTGTCCCCCCTGATGACATCAGGTTTAGGTCCATTATTTTAATGTAGTCTGCAATAATCTCCATTCTGATTGATTGTATGATGACAAAATCTCATTATTCCGCTGAGTTTATGACCACACAGATCTTCAGCTGTCAGAAACCTAGGGAAGAGGGAGAATAGATAAATCAGTCATTTATTGTTTAACTTAAATCCATGACATTCATCCGGGAGGGGTTTCCTTTCTAAGGGTTGGTGAATGTACAATAAGAGTAATTGATTTCTACAATACAATGACAGGCTCTTCCCCAGCAAAGATCACGGCCATGCTGATAAAATATCAACTATGTCCATCTTTTGGTGACTTTCCCCTTGCAGTTGTCAACACCCTTTGGTGGCCATTGTTTGATACTTGCAGCTATGGAGAACTATTCCTTGAATAATGGTTAACAGTAAATAAACAGAAAGAAACTATAGATCTGATTTACAATTAAGAATCAGCGGCTTTTAGGTGCGTAAATTTAATAAGGGACAGAGCACAGGCGTAGTAACCTAATATATACGCAAACTACATAGGACTTAAAAACGGGACGGCTCTGAATCACCATTACGAACCTAGTTGATCTACACTTAAGAATGAAGGGGCGTTCCGGGCCAACTTAAGAACGAAGATAAGAGGAGTGGGTGGAGAGAGGCATTTAACTAGGAAATTCTGGGCACAGTTAGCTCGCTACCATTGGTGTATATATAATGGGTGCAGAAGAGCAATGCACACAGGCCCCTTCTGAACAGGGGGCCCCGTAGCACACACTCTGCATCAAAATGTATATATACACAGTAAAGGCCAGATTGAATTAGCCTTGCAGCCGTTTTCTTTGCGGTGCGATGCTAATGGTGCTAATTTTTTATCGGGTACCGTAACAGATGGGAAAATGCGCACTGCAAGCATTTTCCCGTCTATCACTGGCCACAAATGTAATTGAATCTGGCCCTAGTATGCATATGAGCCAGACGCCACGGGGTGGGGGGTGCCGCAGGGCTATAGGGAATGCATGTACAAATCCTGCACAAGAGCCCCCTCACTTCTTAAAACGCTCCTGTCCACTATGTTCCTAATTTTGTCACTTACGCAAACAACAACGAACCTTTCTTTTTTTCTTTCTTTCTTCATATCCACCCCAGACCATTTTACATAACCCATTCCGTCAGGTACAAAATACTCCACTCCTGAGCTTCCAGTGGTCACACTCACCTGGTTTTAATGAATTAACTGAAGTTTGAAAAACATTTTTCTCTTCAACACAAATTATTACCATAGTAACTGATTGTTGGAAGCTCAGAAACAGATTATTTTGTACCTAATGGAATTGGTCATTTTGAAGGGTCTGTATGTAGCCCATGCAATTGAATTTTCAAAAAAGAAAAGTGTACTTAACCTGATCTATTTCTTTTTATTGTATTGATGGATTGTATTACAAACCATTAAAAAAAAAAGTAAAACAAAGAAAGAGAAACAAACAATCCCTTTGTAAGTTTAACTTTTCTTTAACTTTCACAGAGAGACTTTCTTTTTTAGACAGGGGCCCAGATCCAGAACAACGCTTGTGAGCGAATTTACACGTGGCGGAGACGTAAAATCGCCTTTTGGTAAGTACTGCGCATGCGCACCATAGAAAATACGCTCCGTAACGTAGCGTAATTGTGAATGTATGGGCCATTCCGTAGCGTAATTGTGAACGTATGGGCCATTCACGTATGTGTCACGTAAATACTTACGTGTGGGCGTGCCAATTTTACGTGAGTCCAAAATACGTCTGAAATACGTTAAGTAGGCGGGGGTTTGTATTTAAAGTGTACAGTATGGGCGTGCTTAGCTGCGTAAATTCGTGTTGCCCATACGTACGTGTGCGTATGACTGCGGTTACGTTGGAAAAAGTTAAGGTAGGGTTTGGAAAGCGTATCTTGACAAAATACGTACGTTCAAGGGGTGTGCCGAGGGGAGTGTATAGAATTTACGCGCGCGAAAATACGCTACGCGAATAAACGTACGGCAAACGTAGTTCTGGATCTACGCTAGTGTTAGGAAAGAGGGTATGGGACTTTGGCCCATTTTATAAAAGTACGCATTTATACGCACGCACGTAGAAAGGCCACACCCATGACGCTCCCCTCACACTGACAGGTTCTCTTTGACTTACGAGTGCCATAGGGCACCCTTATGTCTACGTGTGTAGTTACAGGCGTACATCAATGTGCGAACGTGCGTATCTATCTAACCACGCCCCCAAATGCCCATTTCAGGTACGTATTTCTACCCCGCCCCTCCGTACGTATGTCCCAAGTGCGATTCACATGTCCGTGTCTAAAGCACTTACCTGCGTATATTCTACATAATTTACGTAAATAAAGAATGGCGTTCACCCGTTCCTAAAAATACGCACGCAACTCTACGTGAAAACAGATCTATGAATATGGTCCTTTATCATTAATATTACAGCATCACTGTGCTATGTTATACTCAATAGCACCACCTTCTGGTAGTTTTACAGATGTGATGGAGGAAGATTATTGATGGTTATTATTATTATTATTATCGTTTATTTATAAGGCGCCACAAGGTGCCAGCAGTGCCGTACAAAATACAACAAAATACAGTACAGACATACAGGGTAGGGATGGACAGCATAGTATCTATTAAATACAATGGGGTAGATCCTGAACTACGTGTGTGCGTACGTATTTTAGCGGTGCGTATTTTCGTACACGTAAGTTCACTACAACGCAAGGAAAAATGTGAGGTGTCAAGCTTGGAAGATCAGGGAGCAGAGGATAGAGCGCAGTGAGAGGTGGAGAGGGAGCCACCAGGTGGGGATGGGGTAAAAGGGTAGCAGAGGGGGACAAGAGGGTGCGAAGTGAGGAGGGAGTGGTAGAGGAAGGAAAAACACTAGGATGGAGGGCCTTGCTCATGTGAGCTAACACACTATGTGGGAGGGAAGAACTTACAGAAGACATAAGGAGAGGGAAGGAAGTGGACTGCTGGTGTGAGCGGAGGAGAGTTGGAAGGAAGAGAAGAGATAGATAAGGAAGGCAGTGTGGATGTTAAGTGGAGGAGGGGTAGGCTAGCCTAGCCTGAACAGGTGTGTTTTGAGTGAACGCTTGAAGATCTGCAAGTCTGACTGAAGAAGGAAGGTCATTCCAGTGCAGAGGTGCAGCACGGGAGAAGTCCTGGATACAGGCGTGAGATGTGGTGATCAGTAACAAGGTCAGACTGTGCTGGTTAGCAAAACGGAGAGGGCGGGAAGGGGTGTGCATATTGATGAGGGAAGAGAGGTATGGAGCAGTGGATCAGGAGATGGCCTTAAAGGTAAGGGTAAAGAGTTTAAAGAGGTCTGAAGCGGACAGGAAGCCAGTGGAGGGTTTGACATAAAGGAGAGGCCGAGGTAGAGCGGCGTGAGAGGAAAATGAGCCTGGAAGCAGCATTGAGTATAGATTGAATGGATCGTATCCTGATCTAGGCCCGATTCAGACCTACGCACATGTTCTGTACATGTGAAGGTCTGATAATGGACAAGCAAGAGGGAAGTGAACTTCAGTGTCACTCCCCTCTCCCATGCCAACTTTGGCTCAGTTATGCGGTCATTAGGTTACCTTAATTCTGTGTGCCGATTGGCGTTTTTAAGGAACGCCGATCCACACAGAAGTCGCAAACCCAGCCCACATTGTACAATTTGAATGTTCCAGCCCCCGCCCACCTTAGGAACTATAGCCGTGCAGAGGGGATGGCCCGTCCTATCGTGTGGATCTTCTTATATACGGACTTCCAAATGACCGGGAGATCCTCAGCGTAACATCTGCCTGGGGAGTGTAAAGCTTATTTACACAAGAGGCTTATGCAAGTAGCCAAACGTTACGATGTCTGATTTAGGTCGTTAATACGGATCACGATGTATCCTTAGCCCCGTGCATGTGAGTGGAGACCACAAGGGGCTAATGCTGCCAGGACCCTGCTATAATATTTAGGCACTAGCCCCACGATATATGGGTCCGTGTGTAAATGAGAACTGTGCATAAGGACTTAGCAAGACCCTCACTGCACGATTTAAATACCCCCCTCTCTCACCTTGCGGACATGATGTAGACGCCACCTTCAGAGAGACTTCCAACACGGAAAACTGGATCTTGAGAATCCAGATCCGTGGAGGAAGTCAGTAGCATGATGAGGAGTGTGGCCATTTTACGCCTGCAGCATAAGCGTATCTATAATGGGTGTAACCCTTTCCTGGCCTGTCTACTACTGAAGGTGTAACCCTTTCCTGGCATGTCCCTTGCTGGAGGTGTAATCCTCAGAACAGGGGGCCCTGTGACATTCATCCTGCACCCAAGTCTCTGCACATCAGGGTTGGCAGGGGAAGAGGGGGCCCATTCTGCATCTATTTCTTCCCTCCAAGATCTCCCGAAGGGAAGAAATAGATGCCGAAAAAGCCTTCCTTCCCCTGCGGTGGGACTGTTCCGATTTGCAGCAATGGGCAGGGCTTAAATGGTCAGTTAGGCCCCGCCCCTTTTGCAGCCTGCGAATCGGGACAGTCCTGCCACTTCTTAAAAGGTCCCTGGCCTGCAGTCTGCGGAACACCACTATAACTCTTAAATCTAGATCTGTTCCAATATTATAAGTGATGAGGTGACCACACGCACAATGAAAGCTTCACAGAGAATTAAAGCACCGTGGAGCTCAAAATACATTGAAAACATCCACAATTCTACTTTAGCCTCAGTGGACAGTATTCACGCTTAAGAAGATGGTGCTTCATAAGAACGTCTTTTAAGAAATGACCTGCTACGCATGCATGGTAGGTCATTTATGCTATCTATGTACCATTTGGGTACGTAGATTGAGTATGTGCAGTCTTTAAAGACCGCACATGGAAAATTACGGCAGCCTTTGTCCTTTTTTTTAAGAAGAGTGAGTGGGGGGAGGGAGATAAATGAGCCGGGGAGGGCGGGGGAAGGGATCACCATTCGTATTTTGCTTCTTAAGAAGGAAAATACGAACGGTTAGTTAAGGAAGCCCTATGGCGCTCTTAAGTCAGATGAGCTAGGTGTAGATACTGCCGCTCCTAGCTCATTCTGTGAACACGGTCCAGTCTCTTTTGTCATATTAAGACCCCACTGTAACCATAGAAACTAGGTTTGGACACATTCCTCACCTACATTTGTTAATGCAACATAGATAAGGAAAATGGCAATCTGGGCCCAAAATGGAGGTCTCAGCTATTGGCCAAATATGCCATCTGCAATAATGTATTCTCTGCATAGACTCCTAGGATAACATCACATGCAGAAACTAATCACAGAATGACACGTTATCAGAAAAAGCTAACTATCTAAATATATCCAGTAAAAATACAAAATAAAAAAAGATAATCTTTTTTTTCTTTCAGGCACTTAAGTAAACCTGCCAGAGGGTATTATTTTTACATAGCCGGTTTTTCTAGTCATTCAATCTATGGTGCTGTGGTTTACATAGCAAGGCTTTTATCTTCTAAAGCAGGGGTTCTCAACCCCATCCT
This sequence comes from Limnodynastes dumerilii, assembly GCA_011038615.1. NCBI lineage: Eukaryota > Metazoa > Chordata > Amphibia > Anura > Limnodynastidae > Limnodynastes > Limnodynastes dumerilii. The sequence goes on from WWET01000019.1 coordinate 1,636,170, forward strand.
CAAGTCCATGTTTTGTAGGTCTCCCTGCAAAATCTGTGGAGCTGTCAGTTATGCGCTCACCTCCAGCAAGGAGATTTAAAAAACATGGACCTCAATTATACGCACACACGTAGCAAGGCAACACCCATGACATTACCCTCACACCGACGGGTTGTCATTAACTTACGAGTGTCATAGGGCATTCTTATGTCTACATGTGTAGTTATGGGCATACGGCAAGGTAAGAATGTTTCCGCGCCCTCAAATTCCCATTTAAATGCATTCCTCCGCACTGTCTCACGTAACTTTGAATGTACGGATTTCAACCACGCCCCTCAGCACGTATGTCCCCAAGTGCGATTCCCAAGTACGTGCCTAATGGACTTCCGTGCGTAAAATCAACGTAAATAGCGTAACTAAAGTTACTACACATGCACAGTTGCTCCGATCCTAAATATACGCACGCAACTCCATGTGAAAACGGATCTGTGAATACAGCGATAGGTTTGGCCACATTCCTCACCTACATTTGTCAATGCAACATAGATAAGGAAAATGGCAATCTGGGCCCAAAATGGAGGTCTCAGCTATTGGTCAAATATGCCATCTGCAATAATGTATTCTCTGCATAGACTCCTAGGATAACATCACATGCAGAAACTAATCACAGAATGACACGTTATCAGAAAAAGCTAACTATCTAAATATATCCAGTAAAAATACAAAATAAAAAAAGATAATCTTTTTTTTCTTTCAGGCACTTAAGTAAACCTGCCAGAGGGTATTATTTTTACATAGCCGGTTTTTCTAGTCATTCAATCTATGGTGCTGTGGTTTACATAGCAAGGCTTTTATCTTCTAAAGCAGGGGTTCTCAACCCCATCCTCAAGTCCATGTTTTGTAGGTCTCCCTGCAAAATCTGTGGAGCTGTCAGTTATGCGCTCACCTCCAGCAAGGAGATTTAAAAAACATGGACCGTTAGTGGTACTTGAGGACAGGGTTGAGAACCCCTGTTCTAAAGCATCAACCTCTTTATGACATTCGCTTGTCTGTTCATTGTGATTGTCACCTGCAAAAGTAGTGACACAAGAGAAACACTGATGTTAAACACACACACGCATTTCGCTTCTTTACACTTGATGTGTCTGGTTGGACATTAGATCCTTCACACGCGGTTCAGACTACCCTGGATGACGCATTTTGGACCAATCCAGTCCTTATTCATCCATAGGATTTGAAAAAGGACCAGACCGGTCCAAAACGCGCCATCCAAAGCAGTGTGAACCGCCGACAGTATACTTACCCCAACGGCTGACACCAGCGGTGTCTCTAAGACTTTTACCTTCCCAGGCAGGAAATCTTTTTGTGTCCTTGCTTCCCCGCTGCCTCCTGTCTTTCCATCTCCCACAGGGCAGACATCTGTCTCTAGTCTGTTATCGTCATGTGATCACTGTTAAAAAGCATTTAGTTGATGGAATGGGACTGATTTGTGTAGCGTTTTGTTCATTTTAATTAGATTTTATATGTTTCGTTTTGTTAATTAATAACCCTATTTTTAAGTCTTTCCATCTTCCACAGGGCAGACATCTGTCTCTAGTCTGTTATCGTCATCTATCGGACTTTAAAAAGCATTTAGTTGATGGAATGGGACTGATTTGTGTAGCGTTTTGTTCATTTTAATTAGATTTTATATGTTTCGTTTTGTTAATTAATAACCCTATTTTTAACCACTGTTTATCTCTCTTATATATACATCAGGGAACCTTCTTGTATATACATTATTGGGAACTACTGATGACCACTTCATCTGAGATCTGTGCAAAGAAGATTTTCGAATCGCGCTCATTTACCTTTTAAAGATTAAGAAAACTTATGTTTACCATTTATTTTACCATTGGAACTTTTTCATTTGATTCGAGGATTGAAAATTTGCTCCTCTACCTACTACTGGTTTAAAATTGTGAAGGACGGGGTACACCAGCGCCTGTAAGACTCCAGGGTCATTAAAAGCGCAGGATATTTCCTAATCTCCATTTTTCTTAGTTCCTATGTCACATACGGGACTTCCAACGACAGGACCTTAACTTAACATTTACGCACCAGCCCTATAGAAATTGAGGCCAGTGTGTAAATGTGTCTTAATCAAGCCCTTAATGTATGATTTATATACCTCCCAGCATGTGTATGCACTGTCCCACCCCACCACCGGAATGGCATATATGTGCAATGTCCGCTGGCATCGGCTGTGCTGAGGAGTGTTTATAAATAACTTCCTAGCCGCTGATAGTGGTGTGCTTGCCTCTGCAGGCCACGGACAGGGAACAGCACTTAGCTAAGCCACTGACAGTTTGTTTCTCCACCTTAGACTCTTCCCCAGGTAGGCCCAGAGACAGGGGGGGGGACAAGGGGCACAGCTGTGACGGGCGCCAAGGTTCAGAGGGACTCCTGCAATACAGTATTAAGGAGGGGCCCCCAAATACATGTGTGTACCTGGCCCCAGGATTTTTGTTGCCAGGCCTGCCCCCTGGGCCCTGGTGAGGAGTTGCGCACCCAGCACTCACATTAGTTATGTCACTGGATCAGCCTGATCAGCCTGAAAGACCATAGTACAGTAGTTGAATGGCAGTTGTCAGCAGTCACCTTAACCCTCCCCTAACCCTCTGTTTCCCACAGCCTCATCCTAACCTTCCCCTTCAGCCCTAACCCTAACCTTCCTCTTCAGCCCTAAACCTCCCTTCTTAAGCCCTAACCCTAACCTCAGGCTTTCACAGTCTGTCCGTGGCAGTTTCGATATTGAGAATGAGTCTAAATAAATGGCTGACCATTTTGAACCTGATAAAACCGTTACTCAGTTGGCAGCTGTACCATATTGGAAATAAAGCCACCCGAGCCGGAAACCTCATCCTGTTCCACACCATAATTTGCACTTCTGGTGGCTGATCAAGGGACAACTGCTAAAAGATAAAACCAATCAGATTCTAGCTTTTACTTTCCTATTGCGTACTAGAAAATGTCAGCTAGAATCTGATGGGTTGCTATGGGCAACATCAAAGAGACAACAGAGGAAGTTGGCGCATTAATAAAATAAATATTGTATAAGCATAATAACACAATGAAACAAAGACTTCATCCACTTGTTGGAGACACTGTTTAATACCATGTTTGTGGATTGGGTCTAGTCCCATTTCTCAGTGTTAATACAATAATTGTTTTCGTCACACGAACACTTAGGTAAATATTCCCTGTCCCATGTACACAGCAATGTGCAAGCTGACAATGCCAGATCTAGAGGGAAGATTTCGAGCTGCTTGTAGAATTGTGAGTGCAGCCTGGACGGGATCCAGAATGACGGATTACAGCGCTCGCAAGTCTACGCAGTGGAATCTAAGTGACGCAAAGTGCGATCCTAGGTTCTGCACGTGTGACGGTATTTCTTCCGCTTGCACGAGTGGACCTTCCGTATACTGGAACCTCTCAGGAACGTAACTATAGGGGCTTGTAAGGGTCCAGGAGGAGAGGGGAGCCAATGACAGCTATCCCCTCAGCATTGTAAGCAAGTTAAAACAGCGCTCAGCACTGCAAGGGCCAGATTTACTAAGCTGCAGGGAAAGAAAAGTGGAGATGTTGCCCATAGCAACCAATCAGATTCTAGCTCTCACTTTCCTATTACATACTAGAAAATGGCAGCTATAATCTGATTGGTTGCTATAGACAACATCTCCAGCAGCTTAGTAACTCTGGCTCCATGAATGATTATATGAAGTGCCAAATGCTGTTTTAAACTGTTAACCTCTGACAACTTATTTTACACAATTGGGCCCTTATTGGTCTCATCCAGTTCTGCCCTGGCCCTAACCTCAGTCAGTTCCGTTTCTAGACCTAGCAGAGAGCAGAGTGAAAAAAAATTCTGGCGCCCCCCCCCTCCTCCCAGGAAAAAACAAAGTATGCATCCAGCCGTTTCCTTCCACCCCCTTGTATGTGCCCAGTCAACCATTTCTGCCAATTGTGTGCCCAGCCTCCATCTGTGCCCCTTATACGTGCCCAGCCTCCATATGTGCGCCTTATATGTTCAGCCTCCTTTAATGCCCCCTTATATGTATCAGCCTCCTTTCGTGCCCCCTTATATGTATCAGCCTCCTTTTGTGCCCCCTTATATGTATCAGCCTCCTTTCGTGCCCCCTTTATATGTGTCAGTGTTATCAGACCCTCCAACATGACCCATTCCATTAGGTACAATATAATCCGCTCCTGAGCTTCCAACTGTCACTCACCTGGTTTAAATGAATTAACTGATATTTGCCTCTTCAACAAAGGTGGTTACCATAGTAACTGACAGTTGGAAACTGAGGAGCAGAGTTTTTTGTAACTTATGGAATGGGTCATGTTGGAGGGTATGCGTTATTCATGGAAATAGATTTGTTCCTACAGGGCCCCCATAGGAGCACCGTATACCCAGAACTGTTTATTTGAATGTGTGTCAGGAATGAGAATCCTGACACCTTCTTACAGAGGGGCTCAGTTACTATTACAAGTTGATTCTGTTCCAGACTTCTGTTTGGCCGCCATTTTCCATGCGCTGAAGTCCGAATTGTTAAGGTAGTCCACCCCTTGTGGTCTATAATTGATTCTGTCCCTTATGGTATATGTTTTACTTTCCACATCGCGTCTTGTCCCGTCCACCTTCAGAAATGCTCACACTGGATCTATATCTGTCCTGGGAATACAGCACTTACACTTTCACAATGTACTGACATTTTTCAATCCTACTGAGTAAAAAAAAAACTTTTGTGTAAGTCTGGATCCGGTTTTACTTTTTATTCAGAATTTTTATCATCTTCGTAAAAGAAATCCCAGGGTTGCTGACTTTTCAAACCAAAGATGACTGCAAGAGGGTGGGGCTTAATGATGTGTTTTATGCAAATCAAGCCAGAAGCCCCGTCCTGCCCCCTAGCAACACTAAGAGGAGCAATGTTGCTAGGAAGGGGGTGCAGGGAGATTGGCCGGCTCTCCCTGAGAAATCCCTTTTCGTAAAACAGAACTTATTCCTGCAACATATCTCAGATCTTGTGTAATAATCTCTAAGATAACATAAATAATGTCTCCTGGATTTACTGAATGTGACTTCAGAGGTGTCAGAGCCTCTACACCAGGCATAGGCAACCTGCGGCTCTCCAGGTGTTGCAAAACTACAATTCCCATCAAAACTTGTCAGGTACCAGCTATGCTTTTGCAGGTAAAGCATGATGGGACTTGTAGTTCCATGACACCTGGAGAGCAGCAGGTTACCTATGCCTGCTCTACACAGTAGTTATACCTGTCAGTGTCTGAAGTCTATCAGTGTGAGAGATATAAACATTTAAACTCTGCAACCTGAGATTTTTCTCCCCTGATTTTCACAATCATTATGCTGCTGCCATAGCTGGTGAATGTCATTGTTTTCCTCTGCGGGCAGCTGCAGGGCGTGAAAGCTGATATTGCTGAATTTCCACCTCTCTGGCCGAGTTGAGTCAGATCCACCTTAATCTCTGTGATCACTGTTTTAAAGGAGCATTGCTCTGATGCCAGCAGATTATTAAACCAATCCTTTGTAGGAAGAGGTTTTGACTGGAGTAGGTCTCCGCTAGTCCAAGGACATTCATTTGCCTTAAATTAGTCACACAGTGGCCAGACATACAATTATTGAGAGTTCGGGTCAATAATTGCTGTAGTGAGTGGTCATGATGGATTTGCCAAATGCCCGATAATCATTTTGGAAACGTTCAGGTACAATTATTTGATCTTTAGGCATGCTTGAAATATACCAGCCTCAAGCGGAGAGCAGGAGAATGAATCTGTGACCCAGGGAAAACATAACTATTATAGAGTTTAGCAGTGACCGAAGTAGACATTTCGAAGTGGTGGTATGGACATTTAGAAGTGGCGGTATGGACATTTAGAAGTGACGGTATGGACATGTAGAAGTGGTGGTATGGACATTTAGAAGTGGCGGTATGGACATTTAGAAGTGACGGTATGAACATGTAGAAGTGGCGGTATGGACATTTAGAAGGGACGGTATGGACATTAGAAGTGGCGG
>WWET01000019.1:1648176-1670256 GCA_011038615.1 Limnodynastes dumerilii
TCTTTCCCTTTAAACATATAAAAAAAATGTAACTTCTAAAAGTTTGCTACTACTTTTTTTGGTATTGCAGAATTGTACAGCTCATCAGTATAAGTTGTAGACAGCCTGACTGAGTATCCTGTCTCATTATAAGCAGACAGCCTGTGTCTGTGTATGCGTGGCAGGAGGGAGGGCTCATTCTGGGTGTGAGCAGAGGGAGGGGGGAAATAACTTTTTTTGCTCTACACCCAACTTTGAGAGAGTTCCTTTTGGAGCTTCAGTCCAGCCCCATTAACACTTGTGCAGCTCACCATTGGTTTCCAGCACAAGGAGGAAGAGGTTTGCTGGTCCAATTGATTGCACAGTAGCCACCAGTACACATACACACTGGCTGTGCACCATGGCTAATGCAAGACATAGGAATAAAAATGCCTCTGCAGAAAACAGCTCCCAGCCGTCATCTGGCAATGACGTGGCAAAGAAGACCCCAAAGCCCAGCAAGGGGGCATCGCCGGGGGGGCGAGGGGTACTTTACCAACTCTTGACCTTTTTGTTGTATGTGGTCCTGATTGGGGCGGCAGCTTGCTCAGGCTGGTTCCTATATAACGTGCTGGAAGAGGTCTCCTTAATCAGCAGCAAATTAAAGCACCTCTCGGAGCAAAAAGGAGAACTGGCAGAGACTGTGCACACCCTCCAAAAACAGGTAACTGCTTTCCCCCGACTTGTCTGGGTCACCCCATGGGTTCTAGGTCACAGAGTTTGCATCTACTGCATTCTAAAAAAAAAAATCTATATATAACTAACCCTCTATGGCTTTTCCTGGCTGCGGTAGAAAATAACATGGGCCATAAACTGTATGTCTTAGAAATCTATGTTACTGCTTTATTTTCATGCATTTGGGCACATTTGCATATAACCCCTTTAGCCTTGCCTGTTTTTCAGATGTATTTTTGGATCCTATATGAGTGCATCGTGGGCTGTGCACTGTTTCTGTGCAGGCAGTAATGCTTGGAATGAATGAATGAGAGACAGCCCCCTCTCTGTTAATAAGGGTCATAGCAGATGGTTATGTCATTTACTAGAGGGCAGTAAGCTACACACACACTGTACTTCTTCAGACCTTCCAGATACCCCTAGGTGCAAACTTTGACAAGTAAAATGCCCTATAATTTATCAGCTCTGATGTATTGTGTGATATAGCTTTGGTGCACTCTGCTGTCTAAAGCAAACAATTGCACTCCTGTAAAAACCCTCTGCTGTGTACAGGTAATGAATCCTTATAGAACTAATTAGCACTGTTGTAAAATATAATCTTATGCAAATGCTGGGTGGCACAGACATATCTTTATAGGTGTAGGTATATTTGTTTTGTACTGATAATAAAAATAAAGTGAAATATTTGCATAGTGCTGAAAAGGATAAGTGAGACTGGCATTACAAGTATAAAACACAGGGCTGGGGTGAGTTTTTGGTAAGGGGTAATGCAGGGTCTAGCTTTGGTTTACAAAGCTGCCCTAAGTGCCACAAATAGGTTTTTATTGGCTTTATGAACAGAGGCAGAGATCATTCAGGTGTGTCTGCTAGACAGAGGCTACTATCTCCACAACAAATACACAGTGACTGTGGGCCAGATTGACTAAATTTGGAAAAGTGGAGATGTTGCCTATAGTAACCAATCAGATTCTAGCTGACATTCTCTAGTAAGTAATAGGAAAGTGAGAGCTAGAATCTGATTGGTTGCCATGGGCAATATCTCCACTTTTCCAAACACGCAGCTTAGTAAATCTGGCTTTGTCTTCTATATCAGAAGTCTGATTCCCCTGAGATTACATCTATTACAACCCGGAACATGATAGCTAGAATCTGATTGGTTGCCATGGAAGCGTCTGTAACATTTGCCCGTATGCAGAAATGCAGCAGATCTATCCAAAAACGTCTTTCATTGTCTGTATCAAAGTAAAAGCATCCTCAAAATGCCCTGTTATAGTGTCTTGAACAGCTTTATTATGTTATAATTGTTGTATAGTTGCCAATCTTTCTGGAGCGTCCAAGAGACGCTTACATTTTGGGCATCGCTCCCGGCGTCCTGGGAGGGCAGACCACCTGACCACAGTTGACCCATAAATGCAAATTGCATCATCAAGCTCCGCCCCTATTAATATTAAGCAGGGGGGGATGATGCAATTCACTGCAAGTCATGGCTTGTTCCCTGCCTTCTAATGGTATAATCGGCATCATTGAACTGTGGGGGCTGGATGGTTCATTTGCATCATCAAGACCCTAAAGACCTGTCTTCTGACTATACAGGATGGGGAGAGGTTGTGTTCTCTTTGAGATCCCCTTAATGTATCACTGACATCTCTGTGTCCTTAGTAATATGGCAGCTGCGGACACGTCCTGTGTGATGTATAGAGTAAATGTAATATTATGTAGATGTAATGTCTCTTCCTGCATATACGTGGAGGGAGGTATGGCGTGGAAGCTGTGTGCGGTGTATGGCGTGGAAGCTGTGTGTATTCCTGCATATATACGTGGAGGGAGGTATGTGCGGTGTATGGCGTGGAAGCTGCGTGCGGTGTATGGCGTGGAAGCTGCGTGCGGTGTATGGCGTGGAAGCTGCGTGCGGTGTATGACGCGTCAGCGGTGTATGGTGTGGAAGACTTTGTCGGAACTCTGACAAAACACAAAAAGTTCCAAACTCCTTGACCAATCCACAATCCCCTCGCTCTGTGCCAATCCTATTAGTTTGTAGCCCTGATTATAATCTAGTATGTGTACACTGTGCGATATCCCCGGCTCTCAGAGTGTATATGTTCATTGCAGGGGACATACCCAAAAAAAGGAGATTTCCCAAAAGTTATAGGATCGCATCTTTCATTTTATTTAAAAAAAAAAAAGAAAAAAAGTAAATGAATAACAGGTGTATAATTTTGTCATTAAGTCCCATCTCCAGCTTTACAATTCTTTGAATGACGACATTAAACAGTTGGGTACAAGGCGTAATGACACAAATCGCATCATCATCCTTCCTTGGTACTCTTGCAGATGGGTAGCTCCCATTCCCAGCAGACGTTGGACCTGATTCACACTTAAGAAGCTTCTTAAAATAAGAACTTAAAGTCACTCCTGGGTTAAACCATGTTGATTGCAGGGGAGTCATATTTCATCTGTTGCAAACAGTATTAGTGTTGAGAGGTGATATTTCCCAGCCCAAGTCTAAATAACAGTGTGATAGTAAAGCTGGTCAGTATCTGTGTGCAGTAAGCAATTCAAAGATATATCTCTGCATGCAAATAATACAATTTACTTGACTCCCCCTGCAATCAACATGATTTAGCCCAGGAGTAACTCATTTCAAGCACTTACTTAAGTCTGAATCCAGTCTGTTGTCACTTAGAACTAGTTTTATGGTATGAAGACCTCCTTTTAATCTCTTCAGACTATATATGCTTGCAAGAAAGCAAGCATACTTTATGTATATAAACCTCAATAACAGGTTATTTTACAAACAAAACAATATCAAAACATTAATAACATGAATATAATTATAATAAACCTCCACATATACATCAATCACAACTGTATGATGTCTTATTATCTTGAATAAATGGAATTCCACTGAACTTCTCTACACTACATTAAGTGCTGCCCGGTATTATGTCTGAGATGGGTATAACCCTACATACATCTGGAAGAATCTGGGGAGGGTCCACAGTACTGAAGCAAGGGGACTGACGATGAGCATAGAGATACCAGGTCGAGTCAAACACTTTGGGGATTTCGTCTCATGCAGAGCCTTCTAGAGTAGACTATTCAAGTAGAGTTTATTTGGTTCTATTTCTATGCAGCACCTGTTTATTACGCATCTGTTCTTTGCTAAGTAATGTTTGAGAAAATGAAGTGGTTAAGTAATGAATGGCAGCATAACATCTACACACACCCAAGAAATGTCGCCTGGTCTGAACATGCTGACCATAGACATTGCCCCAAAGCCAAGCAGGCTAGAAGAGCGAGGGGGGTGGGCACACCTGGAGCCTAAGCAGTGGAGTAGCCACCCAATCTGTTCCTCCATTGTAACAACCTAGGTGGCTATTGTGCACATGTGCCCTGGCAATTGAGTCATGCCCCTTCTCCCCACCCGCCCACCCACCACGTATCGGTATACCCTCTAGTTCTCTTGCCCAATGCCTCTGCCTACTAACAGATGCCATGGGGGGCTGCATAAATCCTCTACAGAAAGCTGGATAGATGCCTTCAGTTTTACATGGTGATTGGGTACTATACCAGACAAGACATGGCGCAATTTGAGGCGATTCCTGCCTCCATGCTGAATTAAATACCTCCCGTGTTGGCATTTAACAATCCTTAATAGCAGCTTGTAGAATGAGCATAAGGAAAGGGGCAGAGCCACCTCGTCATGTCACGGTATGGTATGGTAAGGATGATTGATTGAAGGCCTTGGGCCTCAAATATCCAGCACCATCATTATAGGTTCAGCCAATCACATGGCATGAATACCGTTTGTCTAATGTTCACTGCTCCCTGCAGTTCATATGCGTTCCCCTGTGCTCAATGCCAGCCAGAAGTGCATTGAAGCGTCTGCTCATTAGTCTAACAGGACAAAAGAAAACTGAATATACAGAGTCTCTACTTTTTTTTTCTTTTCCCTGTTGACAAGCGATGGCAGCATTATAACCGCTCAGTCATTATTCATAGAAATGCAGATGATACACAGCAACATAAAAGCAGCAACATGGAGCACAGAGAGGTATGAGGTATGATTCCAGGTGGAATATTGGCTTACAAAATGGCTGCCTCCACTAACTGACAGGTATATGTTAAAATGGTATAAGATTTTAGTGTGAAAAACACGGCTTGTTTGAACGACCATTTCCTGATACAACCCATATTGTAAAGTCATGTTTATTTTTAGGATGTTTATGCTCCTTGGGAAAGAATAATTGCTAATATATATTCATAGACTGTGTGCCACCCACTGAGCCAACGCTTTGGGAAAAACATTTTTCGTTAGGAGGGCAATAATTTAATGTAACTTATTTTTGAATGCAGGAATATATCAGCTGCTTTGTATTTTTTACCTGAATACTCATGAGTTTTATTTTTAATTCTCTGTGGGGTGTCTTCATTATAAGGATGTTGGCCCTTTTTGGCTACACACGACGAGCCAGATTTACTAAGCTGCGGGTTTGGAAAGGTGGAGACGTTGCCCATAGCAACTAATCAGATTTTAGCTGACTTTCTCTATTATGTAAAAAGAAAATGAGAACTAGAATCTGGTTGCTATAGGCAACATCTCCACTTTTTTCAAATCCGCAGCTTAGTAAGTATGGCCCCACATCTGATTTCCTCTGTTGCATTTGATCTGGATTTTGAGCTGTTTCAAATCTAATTTTGTCAGGAGATTATAATTCTGTCTCCCCCTGTAGTGCAATATAGCTTTGCTGAGGTGCAAACTTGCTCTTTTTTTTTTTACTTTTAATAGGTTCCTTACAACATTTTGTGTCTTGCGTGAGGAGACAGGTTAAACAGGTATTCGGAGTGTAAAAATAGACTAGAATAAAATTTTGGTCTGTGAAATATGTTACTCATTCTTGTCTATTCACAGTCTACAATTTTCTTGTAGGTTGACCTACTTCAAAAAACAGTTGGACGGGTGGAGTTTATCTCCAAAGACATTCAGGAAAAGCAGCTAAACCACGATACGTCTATCAAAAATAGTGAAAAGGAACTGGATGTAGTTGGCATTATCTTAAAGAAGCTCCAGAAAGATGTCTCTAATGTTATCCAGGATGTGAAAGACCAAGGGGATCGGGACCTCGACCTCTTTGAGAAAACCATGAGGGAAAGGTTTACAGAATTAAATAATTCAATTAACGATGATATATCTGAGCTTACTGAGGTACAGAAGTCAAGCCAAGATGAGATCAACAACGTAAAGTCTAAAGTAGCTTCCTTAGGAGACTTGAATTCAGTCACCGATGAATTGAAGGTGTTAAGAGACCTCACCGCTCAATTACAAACCTCCTATAAAGCCAAAGAAGAGTCTATTGACTGGTTAGTGAATAATGCCATAAATGTGGATGCTGTCACTGTCAACAGCAATGAAATCGCAGCTCTTCGAAGCGACCATGATAGTTTGAAACGAGATGTTGAGGCACAACTGGTAGCAGTAGAGGACTTGAAAGAAAAGATTTTGAAAGATGGAGAGTCCAGCATTAAGGGAGAGATCGAAAGAATTGTCAAAGATTTTGAACACATTTCCACTTCGGTTACAGAAATGGAGAATAATTACGTCTCCGCAAACAACGATTTGCTGAAAGAGATTGAAAGCAACAGAGACAGTGTAGACTTGAGACTAGCACCTCTTGAAAGTGCAGTGAAAGCTTTCAATCAAGATCAATCTGCTTTGGAATCTTTGAAAAGCAGTTTTGATGAATATAGCAGGAGATTGAATGCCATCGAGGAAGGTTTTGAGGGTTTAAAGCAATTGTCTTCTGATGGTGCTGGAAGCCCTGATGTAACGGAGACCTTGTTGACAATAAACCAGGCTCAGAAGTCTTTGTCACAAGACGTAGAGAATTTAAAGTCCACCCTTGCTGTCCTACCAAAAACTGCCTCTGATTTTGAGAAATTGCAGCTGGAAGTCACCACTGTTATTGAAGACCACAAGGGACAGATTGAAGAATTGAAAGATGACTGGGACCAGTATAAGAGTCATGCTGCTGCGTCCCCTGGTTCAGGTGATGACAATTTGAATACCTCTGTTAAGAAACTGGAGTCCGACTTGAAGATGTTAAGGGAAGCGGTGGATAGTTTAGTAGCATATTCTGTGAAAATAGAAACTCATGATAAAGATTTGGCATCCGTGAAAGAGTCTTTCGAAGACCTCAAAGAAAGTACTGATAAACTTCTAGTGAAATTTGAACAGATCCAGGAGAGCGTATAACTGTGCTTATTGTGTTAAGACAGATGTAGGAATTTCTAAATCTAGTTCTGAATGTGTTCTCATTAAAGTGTTACTTTTTTTTCCCCTGTGTTTTTTACTTGGAAAATGTTTCTTCACTGATGAACCCATAAAAACTTCCATTGGGTGACTTTACGTTTTCTATGAGTTACATGTAAATTTTTGGTACTAAGAGCTGGACTTAAGTAAGTGCTTGAAGTTAGATACTCCTGGGCTAAACCATGTAGATTGCAGGGGGAGTCAAGTTAATTGTATTCTTTGCATGCAGGTTTATATCTTTGAATTGTTTATTGCACACAGATACTGACCCGCTTTACTATCACACTGTTATTTAGACTTGGGATAGAAAACATCACCTCTCAACTCTAATACTATATGCAACAAATGAAATATGACTCCCCTGCAATCAACATGGTTTAGCCCAGGAGTAACTAATTTCAAGCACTTAAGACTGGATCCAGCCCTAAATCACAGAATCACGCTATCCTCATAATGAATTATGGAGGACAGATAGGGGGCAGTGAAGCTTGGTACTGGACAATTCGTTGCTCTCCTATAGTACAGAAGCCATTTGCTCTTCCCTCTAACCCTTCTCTTCTTCTCAGAACACTTTCAGTCCTATGGAGTGATGATAATTGTCCTACCACAGTAGTGTGATATGGCTTGGGGCCAACTAGTGTCATGCAGTTCTGGCCAACCTGTGGCTCTCCAGGTTTTATGAAACTTTAAGCATGCTTTGTCAGGAATCCGCTATGCCCATGCAGTCAAAGCATTCTGGGAATTTTAGTTTCACAACATCTGGAGAGCCATAGGTTGTCCAGGCCTGGTGTCCTGTCATGAGAGAGAGTCGAAAAGATGTAGCCTTCCTACCTCTTTTTGGCCATAACCCTATCAGAAAGAGACCCTAATACTGGACCAGATTCAGACTTCCAATATCCAATGCCAGATGCCAGACTTCCTTGCAAGTGAGGAAAGGCCACTTGTATGGAGTTTAGTATACAGTGAGGATCCGTTAGCTGAGTTTAGACCACTGCAACAGTGAAGGTCTGGATCCTGGTCATTATTCCTAAGTCTGGATGGGCCAGAATGAATTGAAATGATTTAGTATGGATTCGGATCAGGGTTGCTGACTCTCCATTGCTTCACTTCAGCACATCCTGGAGGGAAGAGATAGATACTGGTATGGTGTCAGGGCTTGATGTCCCTATTAATGCAAAGCCCTGCCCCCTGTCAGTCGCATGGTTTCATAGTATTACTGGGGATGGGGGTGGGGTTTGATGACGCATATTTGCATGCAACAATGGTCTCAAGCAGGGGCGTTTTAAGAATTGAGGAGGCCCTTGTGCAGGATTTGCACATGGGCAGCCCCCCCCCCCCTTACCTGAGACAGGACTGTCTGTCCCGATTCGCGAGCTGAAAAGGGGCAGGGCTTACCATGACGTTAGACTCCACCCCTTTTTGGCCTGTAAATCGGGACAGTTCCACCACAGGGGAAGGGTGACTCATTTGGCATCTATTTCTTTCTTGTGGAAGTTCTTATAGAAAAGAAATAGCTGCTGAATGGCCCCCCCTTCCCCTGCCAACCCTGGGTGCAGGATGCATGCCACAGGGCCCCCTGTTCTGAGGAGCCTGTGTGCACTGCACACCCTGCACCCATTTTAAATACGCCTATGGTCTCAAGCCCTCTGCAGGAGATTTGCCAGATCTCCCAGAATCCTGGGCGAACTGGTCGAATTTTGGGAGTCTCCTGGATATTCTGGGAGAGTCGCAACTCTGATTTAGATGCAGCCTTAAGCATGTGCTGTGTTGCAATCTGACTGATATGCATATGTCCAGCCCCTCTGACCACCATTAATTGGAAAATACAGCAAATATATTGACAATACTAAATCAGATCCACTCCTTATAAAATCACCCTTCTGGTGAATTCCATTTGAAGTCTTTATGATCTATTACAGCAATTCTTATTAGTAAGGAGGCGGGGCCTGAGTCTGGATGGAATGAGGGTGGAGCTGGACAGCACCAATGACTAGTAGAAGCTGTCAGAGGCTGATAGCTTAAAACAGCACTCGGTGCTCCACGTATGAGGGCAGCCTCTGACAGTTTGCTTACAGTGCAGGGGGGGAGGCTGCCACTATTGATTTATTATGGGATTGCTGTTGCTATGCCAATTGTTGAGGTGGGTCAATTTTTCATGTAAGTAGCAAGCTCTTTGTTTAACAAAGCATCCAAAAATAGATGCACTTTGAAGGACTGTAGCATAGTGTTCTAGAATATCAAGGTCACCCCAAGCTGAGCCTCATTCTTCACATGTTGATGTTCGTGTTTTTAAGCTGTTTACACTCATTAAATTAATGAGAGAGTCATGTGCTTGGAGCCCAAGGAAAGAGCGAGAGAGAGAAATAACCACACTATGTAATCATGCTATTGATTGCACTGCTCACACATTCACAAATCACCAACATGTACTAAATATAAGGACATGACTGTAGTTGAGAAACAAGAGATGGGGTGGGGCCTAAGAGTGTGATTTATGCAAATCATGCCTGAAGCCCTGCACCCTACTTCATCAAAGCTGCCATTCATAGGATTACTAAGGATGGGGTGGGACTTGATGTGATCAAGCCCCGCCCATCCTTTGTAACGCTCAGGCTTGAGGCAGTGATGTACCTTAAATCACTGTCTTGAGCCCAGATTTCGGGAGATTTGCCAGCTCTTCTGTGGTCCTGGGAACAATGCCTGAATATCGTGTGTCTCCCGGACATTTTGAGTATTTCTCCAGGGAATACAGACCATCTTCCCACATTTGACCAAAAGCAGGGCCTGATTATGAATTGTGATATCACGCACTGCCACTCCTCCCACAATGTTTAATTTTGTAATTCACAGGTGGTCTGCCCTGCCTTCTGCTTCACAGAGCTTGAAGTAAGGGGTAAAAAAAAAGTTTGCAAGTATGTACTCATATTATATGTTATAAACATTATTTCCTAATCAGAGGTATTAAGACAATCAAGATTTACCAAATCTAATAAACAAAATATAGATGTCTTCAACACCAACCAATCAGAGTCAGTGGCGCACCCAGGGGGGGTTTCTGGCTGCCCAGAAACCCCCCCAGATTGAAAAATGAAAAAAATATTTAAAAATTAGCTAAAAATGTGAAAATTCAAAAGGGGGCGTGGCTTCGCTGGTACCGCGAAGGGGGCGTGGCTTTGTGGCCATGTGATCTGGACTGGCATGGAGGAAGATGGTCCTGTCCTGTGCTGCATTAGAAAAGCAGGTGGGAATGGTGAATGGGTCATTACAAATACAATAGTGCTTATGCACTGACACAGGCTCTGTACATTGTGTAATGTGCTCGTGCTCTACTAATGCATTGTATACTGCTATTACTATTAGATCTGTTCCTTCAATATAAAACTATTATTTTACTGTGTGAAAGAAGTAACTTATAAATCACCTATTAAAAAAAAAATCAGAACAGGACTTGTTACAGCCAATAACCAAAGCAATTAATGTAGAATTTTTATTATTTTCAAATCTACATAATAAACGTGCTGCTTTCACAGAGAACATTAATGGACGTCTTACATGTCCTTGCAGTCAGATATCATCATATTATCAGTATTGTCATTTACATATGTTTTATTTTTTAACAGTGCATCATATTAAGTAGCTCTTTACAATTTTACACACATCAACCTCTGCCACATTACAGTCTAATTCCCTAACAAACACACACGCTAGGGGTAATTTTTGCCTCGTGTTGTATGACATTGTGGGCGGGTCAGGAGAAGAGCTTGGGCAGGACGCGGCGGAGCTTATTTGCCGCGTTTTCGGGCTCCAAAACGTCTGCAGCTATGATAATGTACCCGACATGAATTACACGCATTGGAAACCCCCCTTTCAAAATCCTGCGTTTGCCACTGGGAGTCTAGATAAAGTCTTATAGCGTATACTAGGTAAATAATAGGTAAAATTCTTCACATTTTCTCCTTATAAGTACTGTTAAATCTATCCCAATATGTCTACTATTGGAAACTTATCTGAAACTTTACACTTTGGATATGGTGGATATAGAATTTTGCAAGAATGGGCAGTAGCGTAACACTGAGATTCTATGGATGAGTGATGTCCAGCGAAGGACAATGACCTATTATTTATTATACTTCTCCTGTTCCAACAGGATGCCTACCCCCTCTCCAGACTTAAGTAAGTGCTTGAAATGAGTTACTCCTGAGCTTAACCATGTTAATTGCCGGGGGAGTCAAGTTAATTGTATTTTTTGCATGCAGGGATATATCTTTGAATTGCTTACTGCTCACAGATACTGACCAGCTTTACTATCACACTGGTATTTAGAATAGGATAGGAAGCATCACCTCTCAACTCTAATACTGTTTGCAACAGATGAAATATGACTCCCCTGCAATCAACATGGTTTACCACAGGAGTAACTCATTTTAAGCACTTACTTAAGTCTGGATCCAGCCCTATGAGTGTTACCTACAGGAAAAAGTGCATCTACGGACTGGGGCAGAAGATGACAGACTTTGGGCCCCATAGCAAGGAGGTGGGGTTTGACTCTGGAGGGGTGGGGTTTAGCAGAGCCAGGGAAGGCTGGGGGTAGGGCAGGACAGGACAGCTGCCTTATAGAAGCTATTAAAGGCTGACTGCTTAAAACAGCGCTCAACTCTCAATGTATGAGGGCTGAGCGCTACAGCGCTATACATACACTCATACATGACAGTCTCTGACAGCTTGCATATAATGCATGGTGAGCTGCTGCCAGGGGCCCTTCTCTCCGCTGGGCTCTAGCACCCCCTGTTGTTACGCTCCTGTCTAAAGACATAGAATCTTAATGCTACATTTTAAATACAACTAAATACAACTAAAATGTTCCATTGCTGGATGTTATGAGTTATGAATAAGAGTATAAGAATAAAGGTCTGGTGTCCAAGCTTCTAGTGTTATCTTGATTCAAGCAGACAGACAGTTAAACGCTTTGTGTGCTGGCTGTAATGGAGCTGACAGTATATGCCTGCAAGCAGCGTCCTGGATCATAACAGGTGCTCAGTGTAGCCAGTAGAGAAGACACCGGAGTACCTGCAATCCAAACAAGTCTCAACAAATACCTCCAAAGAGTTTAAATAATGTCACATTCAATGTTATTAGATATCGATTTTATGTCATACTTATGAAGGGTTACCAGGCCGAACATATAACTTTATAAAAACAGTGGAAGTTGCTCAATCAATTTATAGGTATATGTTAAACAGGTGCGTGAAAGGCAGGGGGTTAATCTGCTTGCCACAGAAACAAAAGGAAAGAAAAGCCCCAGCACACTGCCATAAACCAGTAACAAACTCTACTGTTCTATCTGTAAAATAAAACACAGAAATGTTCGTTATACATATTTGATCAAATATGGGATAAGCCACCAGCCACCGTCAAGGCCTTTCTGTATATGGTGGTCCTAATTCTAAAATTGAGAGTCCCGATGTTGGGTCCTATATATATGTTTATAAATTGAGAGCCAACTTACCTAGGAGACACCCCTTAAAGTCTCCAAAATGGCTGCTGTGAAACAGCTCTCCCTCTCATATAACTTTATGCATAGTACCCCAGCCGACATACTTCCAAATTCATAATTATCAATCAATCATACAGCCAATCTTATGGTGCTGGCTGAATTATTGTTAATATCGTGATCATCGGCAACTGCAAACGGGCTTAAAGCCTCTTCATCACTTATGCAGACTATAGGATGTATAACGTATACGTCCGGTGTTTAGTGTTTTTTTTTCTACTGCACATGCGTAGTACATTTTTTACGTTATCTACGTATCTTTTCCTTACGTAGATTGCGTAAATGCGGTCTGCATACGGCCCTTAAGAAGGAGCTTGAAATTAAGAGAGGAAAGTTACTCGTGGGCTAAACCATGTTGATTGCAGGGGAGTCATATTTCATCTGTTGCAAACAGTATTAGTGTTGAGAGTTGATGTTTCCTATCCCAAGTGTAAATAACAGTGTGATAGTAAAGCTGGTCAGTATCTGTATGCAGTAAGCAATTCAAAGATATATCCCTGCATGCAAAGAATACAATTAACTCGACTCCCCCTGAAATCAACATGGTTTAGCCCAGGAGTAACTTTCCTCTTCTAATTTCAAACTCCTTCTTAAGTCTGGATCCAGCCCTATGGACAGTATTCACACTTAAGAATGATTTAGGTTCTTAATTATACCCAAAAAGTAGCAAGGCGACTCCCCTGACACGCCTCCGGTTTTCAGCTTCTTAGCTGACTTACGAATGCTATAGGGCTAACTTATCTTTAGGTTTGTAGTAGTGTGCGTACGGCGGCAAATTAAGATGTTTTTGCCTAACTACGCCCAGATTTCCTAATTTACATGGCTCCCTCCACCCAATCTTCTTATCTTCATTCTTAAGTTTTCCCAGCACACTCCTTTATTCTTAAGTCATTACGAACCTTGAGGAAATAGGTCCGTAATGGTGATTCAGAGCCATCCCGTTCTTAAGTCCTGCGTAAATTGCGTACATTAAGTTACGATGCCTACGCAGTGTATCCCTTCTTAAATATACGCACCTAAAAAAAACAGCATTTTCTTAACTGTGAATCAGGTCCTATATCCCCTTCATTACTGTTCACACCAACGTGACTGAAAGATGTACCATAGGTATAATAGCCCATTTGACTGCTTTTTTTTGGCTACCGGTATGAATACATATTGATTTGTTCTAGCAGCAATGAGATTCAGTAATTAATGAGGACAAAATGAGTGTTCATAACTCTGTTATCTGGGTCAGGCCAGCAATTATGTCATTAGTTAGAACACAGGGCGGCTGCACATTTGAAGGGCTAAAGCAATATGTACAGGAATTCAGAACATCTATTCACTAACAAGCAGCTTTCCAGTTGTTACTAAGGGGTTTAGACCACAACGTGGTGGGCCATCCTTGCATACTGGTGATATGAGTCATTAAAATCCCTTACAAATCACCACCTTAGCAAAAAATCTGGGTATTTGGTGGTGATGTGAAATGTCCTTTTTTCAGCTACCCAGGTCTAAAAAAGTTTTTTTCCCAGGTCTTACACGAACGGGTGTCAATGTGAAAGCTCCCGGGTTTGTTTTTCAACCCAGGTCCTTCACAAAGACACCTGATTGGACAGATTTCTTTACTATTGCTATGGCATTAGTAAACAAATCTGTAGCAGGAAGCCGTGTACGGGGAAAGGATTTATGTAGTACATGTATGTCCAGAAAAGGAGACATGCATATACTACGTTCATAGTGTCGAATGGGGGAGCTGCAGGCAGACGGACCAGAAAGGAGACCTATAAGTACTCAAAAAAAAAAATGCAGCCTGTCTCCTTTGAGGTCCTCTTTTTTAAAAGTGCCGTAGTTTATAAAAAAAAGTTAAATCCCCTTTATTTTTCTCACCATAGATCAATTTTTTCAGCCAGTAAGAGCTCCTTTTTGAGCCGATTGGTATTTAAATGCCAGAGAAGTCCCGGGAAATTCATGGCACATATGAAAGGGTCAGACCCAGGAATTTCCCGTGTTTTTGTTGACTTAAAATATGGCTTTGTTTTTGACCCGGCAATTTGCTCAGGAAAAAATGGGGTATTAGAAGCATTGCTTCAAATGATTGCCGTAACAACAAACTTGTGTGACATCTTCTGCCCTTCAGAAGCTTCCTCTGAGATACAGGCTGCAGACTAGTGGCCAGGGCAAAGGCAGATATTAGGACGTAGATGTTATTATGGGTTGACCTAAAAAAAAAAAATAATTTTTACTGATAAAAAAATGTTGCATTGAAAGATTTGGTTTTATGAACATCCTAAAACTCGTGATCACTGATGGTACAATGACAAATGGGAGCAGTGTGTATGTAGTTATGAACATCTGTCTGAACTTTCTCACAGTCTCCTGTGCAATGTAGGCAGATAGAAACATAGAAAGTAATGGCAGATAAGAGCCACATGGCCCATCCAATCTGCCCAGTTGTTTATTTAAAACTATACTGACCCAGACCATATTTACCCTCAATTTATATGTATCCCAAGCATGTTTACACTGTTCTACTGTGTTACCTCTACCCCCCTCAGATGGGAGAATATTCCACTTATCTATCACCCGTTCAGTAAAGTCATTTTTCCGCACATTTCCTCTGAATCTGCCACCCTCCAGTTTATATTCATGCCCTCGTGTTCTATTTCACCTCTGAAAAATGCCCCCTCCTCTAGCCCGTCACAACCCTTGATAAATTTGAAAGCTGCTATCATATCTCCCCACTCCCTTTTCTGCTCCAAGCTATACATGTTTAGTTCCTCTAGCCTTTCTTGGTATGTTTTGTGACACAGGCCATGGACCATTTTAGTTGCTCTCATTTGCGCAGCCTCTAATGTATTTATGTCTTTCTGGAGATATGGGCTCCACAGTCTCTAATGTATTTATGTCTTTCTGGAGATATGGCCTCCAGAACTGAACACAGTATTCTAGGTGAGGTTGTACCAACGATCTATAAAAGGGCATCACTACCTCTCTCTTTCTGTACAGTGTGCATGAAGTCAGGAATGTTTCAGCAGATGGTAAACTGGTATAGTGTGTACATGAGAATCACTTGATCATCAGAATTGCAATCCTCGGTAACATTGTATAAACTATGACATCCCCAGCCTGCAAGAAAGAAGAAAGTGAAGTGAAGGTAAGTGAAGTTGTGTGTGTGTTTTTGTGCATTTCATTGGGTGAGCCAGAGGTCTCAGGAGGGGGATGGGAAAGGTTTCGGGGGCATGGGGGGAAGGGACCAGCATTTATCTTGCCTCCATGCAATTTTGATTGAGTTACGCCACTGTCATAAACACAAATAACCATTAAATAGAATAAAAACATTTTAATTCCCAGTGAACCTGAACAAGAACGCTTTAAACATTGCCAACCTTATTATTTAGGCCAACGATTTCCGTTTTAACCAGAGTTAAATTGTAAATTTTATCACTTAACGAACTAATATCTTTCTCTCTGCTCAAGATGTCAGATGCCAGACGGCCAATTCTTAACGTCAGCTCATTGATCATAGTCTCTAAACCACCAAAATCTTTTCTCAAGGTGGAAACTTTGGGCTTCAACTCGTAGGCAAAGTGTACGGCTTGCAAGACCTTGAGCCTGTCGCTCTCTAGCCCGGAGAGTTTATCCGAATTGTCCGTGAAATTGCCTCTCAGTTCTGTTAGTCTCTTCTTTAGAAAGTCTATTCTGTCCGAATTTGTAGACACCGAACTCTTAAGGGAGGCGATTCGGTCAATGCTGCTGACTAAGGCATCTCCGATACTCTGAGCCGTGTTTTTCTCCACCTTTTCTAATTTCTTTTCCAAGTCGCTGACCATGTCCGTCAAAGAGACGATGTCATACTCCATCCCAGATATTCTGCGGACATCGGTCTTGATGGTGGTGATCTTGGAAGAGATATCTTTGGTGGCAGTAACCGTGTTTTGTTCGGTGAGGGAAATGGCCTGTTCGAGGCTGGTAAGGCTACCTTCAAGCCGCGCCCTTTCTACAGACAGGTCCTTCATCCATCGTTCTATCTTAACAATATCGTTCTGCAGCTGCTCTATGCTGGGGACATCTCCCAGCTTTTCCATGGACTGTGTGGTTTCTTCCAACTACAAAATAAGTATGAAACACTTTAGTAAAAATATTTTAAGCAATTTCTGAAAACAGCACTGACCAAATGTTCACAAACTGTATGTGTTATAACACTGGCACATATAAAGGGCCTGATTCACAGTTAACAATCTGTGTGGTTTTAGGTGCGTATTTTTACGAAGGGATATACTCCGCATGTGTAGTAACTTTTATTCGCTATTTACGTTGGACTTGGGAACGCAAATGCCATGATTCAACTGTATGCACCTGAATTCGGTAGGATAGTTGTAACTTACGCTGGAAGGGGCGTGCCGCGAATAATTAACTCGGCAGATAACAAGATTGCGTGAAGGGAGGCATTTAAATGTGCAAAAGGAGGCGCAGTTATACAGACACGTTCGTAATTAGACGCCCTACGCACACAAATGCAAACCTACAGTTAAGGGACCCCTATGGCACTCGTAAGTATCTTAAGAACCTGAAAACCGGGGGGGCATGCCTTGCTACTAGTAGCGTATATTTAAGAACCTATCGCGTTCTTAAGTGTGAATCGTAACCAAAGTTAGGAGCAACATCGGAAATATATTTTAGTATATTGCACAGCTGGAAATATTTGCAAACACTTATGTATAGCATACAAATACTAAAAACTTTATTTAATAATGTGTAAACAAAAATTTAGAGTTGACTTTTGGGCCACTTGACCCATCCAGTCTGCCCATTATTTGTTTGATTAAACCCATGATGGGCCAGACCTAATCTGATCCTTAGGTTTGTTCTTTATTTTTTTTTTTTAAGTTTAGGATTATCCTAAATTTATCCAGACCACCGGATGTATAACATATACGTCCGGAGTTTAGCGTTTTTTACTACTGTGCAGGCGTAGTAAATTTTTAACGTAATCTATGTATCTTTTCCTTACGTAGATTGAGTATATGCGATCTTAAAGACCGCATATATGCAATTTACATAAGGAAAAGATACGTATAGTAAAGGTAAATGTAAAGTAAAAAACACTAAACTAAAATAAATATGTTATACGTCCAGTAGTCTGAATTCGGTCCTATGTCTTAATTACAAGTGTTCTAAAGTATTATCCTCCATTGCCTCTAATGGTAGGTTAATCTACCTGCAGTGTTGGAATACATCTTGGCCTCCCTCCTGTAACTTGGTAAACTACTTGATATAATGAAACAGGCCACAGGGGTAGAAGGGGTCAGAGTAATAATAATAATGATAATAATAATAAATTATTATTAATAATAAGATATTTTTCTTCTTTTGAATATCCTGTTTAAAATACAAGACACAAGAAAGCCCAACAACAATAACCCTCCTCCCAAACAACCTGTCACCATACAGCATAGGTGCTGGGGGGGCTGATATCGAACATTACTTGTATCTGGACAAAAAAAAACAACAACATGGACACAGATCAACTAAACTTTATTAACATCATTACAATGGATCTTTACATTGAGCTCTATGAACAAAATACCAGGAGGATTTTTTGTTTCTTTGTGACGTGGTCACCACAGTGATGACAACGCTTTTATTTACATGCATGCTTTAAAATATTTGCTTATCAGAAAAGCTTTGAATGATGTTTATCCCATGAGAAGGGATAAAGAATTCAGAATGCACTATGAACCATTCTCAAAGTAAAGCATTGCGATGGGGGGAGGGGGGGTGATGACCTGCGATACATACAGCTTGCATGCGTGGTGGGTGGGGTGAGATATTTAAATCATACAGTAAGGGCTTGGCTTAGCTCTTACATACGATCCTCCGTTACGAATGAGTCCCTTACGCACAGGGGGCCATATTCAGAGATCCGTCTTTTCTCCATTTTCCGTGCGTATTTTTAAGCGTTTCAAGTGCGCATGCATAGTAACTATTTATACGCTGTTCACGTAGACTGTACGTGCGGAAGTGCTTCACGGACGGACTTGTGAATCGCACGTGGGTAAATACACATGGAACTCCCATGGAAAAATACGCAAGGAGGAATTTACATAGAAATGGACGGGGGGCATTTAAATGAAGGGAAATAGGCGCGATTATAAAGATACGCACCGATGGGGGACACATAAACTCGGAAAAGGCCACGGAAAGTTACAGCTGGTCTATGGAGGCGGAAGTCTCCATGGGCATGGATTAGCAAAGGGGAGTGACTGTGGTTTTGGTGGGTGTTACTTGCTCTGTCCGTGCGTATATTTGCGGACTGATCGCTAGACGGATCTCTGAATATGGCCCAGGGTACATAAATGTTTAACATAGGGTTAAGGACAGGGAAGCTCCATACGTGCGAGGAGAGTGCACTACCCTCGCAAGTATGGAATCTAGGGTGTTAGATTTACTAAGCTGCGGATAAGGTAAAGTGGATAAGTTGCCCATAGCAACCAATCAGATTATAGCTCTCATTTTCCTATCACATACTCCAGAATGTCAGATAGAATCTGATTGGTTGCATTGGAAACATCTCCACTTAGTATATATAAACCCCCTGCAGTGTTCTACGATTCGGTCCATGGTCCTATGGTGAGACAGTAATGAGTTTGTGGAAACGTGATGTACAGGTCATACTGTCTGTGCGCCATACGGTATTGCCATTCAGGTGAGCGCATCACTGATTTTCCTGTACCAAACATACAGGCTTTGGAAGCTGAGAGAACTCCTTGCACATAGTGTAGAGAAGAGAGTATGGCCATAACAAAAGCAATCTGGGCTGGATCCAGACTTAAGAAGGAGCTTGAAATTAAGAGAGGAAAGTTACTCCTGGGCTAAACCATGTTGATTGCAGGGGAGTCATATTTCATCTGTTGGAAACAGTATTAGAGTTGAGAGGTGATGTTTCCTATCCCAAGTCTAAATAACAGTGTGATAGTAACGCTGGTCAGTATCTGTGAGCAGTAAGCAATTCAAAGATATATCTGCATGCAAAGAATACAATTAACTTAACTCCCCCTAAATTCAACATGGTTTAGCCCAGGAGTAACTCATTTCAAGCACTTACTTAAGCCTGGATCCAGCCCTACTTCCCAATACATACAGCATCCTAGTGACTACCTCCCAATACATACAGAATCCTAGTGACCACAACTAAATACAAACAACATCCTAATGATCTCTATTCTATGCAGACATAATTTTAGCAACCATCAACCATGACAGTCAACATCCTAGGTTTCTTTAAAAAAATGGATCTGAGTAGCCTCCATAGGCCTCCGGTCTACCGGCAAAATTCCCTGTAAGTCCTATGGCCAGTCCGCCCCTGGCGTAGAGTACCAAAGAGCTATCACATAGGCCATTGTGGAGACATATTATAACGCACATATTAATATCTTGTAACTCACCAAAACACCTAATAAGATTTAAAACTGAAGACGAAAGGTACCAACCGAAAGCCAGTATGACAGCGTATATCCAACGTCTACCGACAAACTCCATCTGTGGGGAGCAGGTGTATTTCCATGTAGAAGAATGGGATATTTACATTGGTAATTCTGCCTGTCTGTCATTTCGCCCTTGGGCTATTTTTATAACCATGTTTTTGAGAACTGTCCCAAACAACCAGTGCATGGCAAACAGGATTATCTCAGAGAACTTCTATTGCCGAATAACTGGGACACATTCTAATATTCCAGTTTGATGATCTATCTGGTACTTTTCACAATTTCATGGCTCACAATTCAATATCATACTATACATTATATTCAGTGGAGGAAGTATTACAATATACTCAAACAACACAAAAAAAACCCCAAAACAACGGATCATGACTTTTTTTTATTTAGCTTTGTGTTGTTTACAATGTGGGTAAGTATTTGTGCACGGACATTTGTTTGCATGTTATTAGTAAATGATCCATGTGACTTGTGATGTCATACGAGAGCAGATGCACATTGCATGACCTTTGTAATCGGGTGTGGAAGTAGAGATGGTCAGGGCCTATAGCATAGGGGGTGTGGTACAAGTTTGGGTGGGGGGGGATAGCAGTGTGAACAGCTATCAGCGTCTAGCTATGAGCTGTTATTCTTGGCATGTTTACGGTGGAGTGCAGGGTAAATTAATAGACATTCCATATATTGGCTAGCATGGTAACTGTTGCTCTGGAATAGGGTATCATTTGCTGTATTTATCAGATCACTGACTAATCATGCAGGACTGTATTCACAACGAAGCAGCCCCTAAACTGCCCCTAGTTTTAGAGTTAAGAGTTCTATAGGGCTACCTTATCTTACCGTGCATGGTTTCCTTCTTAAGAAGGAGACTACACACGGACATTGGGCCTGATCCTGAACTACGCCGATGCGCTGTGCTTACTAAAGCACAACGTATCGGTGTTCACTTACCCCGACACTCCCCCTGTGCGGGCGTATTTTCCCTTCCTTACGCCTGCTGAAGGCTACCCTAACCCTAACTCTCCCCGCCCACCTACACTAACCTTAACCCTACGGCTCTACTACGGACAACCGATCATTGATCGGGCGTTACCGTAGCTACGCCGGGCAACATCTGCCCAGCGCATGCGCAGAACGGCTTTTCAGCCGATCGTACACAGGGGGAGTGTCGGGGTAAGTGAACGCCGATACGCTGTGTTTTAGTAAGCACAACGCATCGGCGTAGTTCAGGATCAGGCCCATTGCCTCTCCCCACCTAACCTAAATCCCTCCCCCTCCCACTTCTACCTAAGTCCACCCGGGACGGCATTAGCACGCCTCTTTCTAACTAAACTACTCCATGTGCTCTTTAAAGACCTAACTGGTACATAGATTGAGTAAATGACCTACTACTCATGAACAGTAGGTACATTCTTAAAATACACACTTAAAAAGCTGGAGCTTCTTAGGTATGAGTCCGATCCGAGGTGTATGGCCAGCATAAGATAAAGGGAAGATAAGCACAGCTTCTGTTGAAGTGTGAATGTTGCACCGGATTCAGAGTTGGAAAATAAGACAAAAACAGGTGGAAAGTAAAACCACATTGCATTGCAGGGAGGGAAATTTTATCTGTCGCAAACACTATTATAGTTGAGAGGTGAAGTTTCGTAGCAAAAGTCTAAATAACAGTATAAAAGTAAAGCTGGTCAGTATCTATGTGCGCTATAAGCAAAGGCAAAACATTCACCCTGCATACAAAAAATGGGCCTGATCCAGAACAAAGCTTCGGAGCGAAATAACGCGTGGCGGACACGTAAAATCGCCCTTTGGTAAGTACTGCGCATGCGCACCATAGAAAATACGCTCCGTAATGTAGCGTAATTGTGAACGTATAGGCCATTCACGTATGTGTCACGTAAATACGTGTGGGCGTGCCAATTTTACATGCGTCCAAAATACCTCTGAAATACGTGAAGTAGGCGGGGGGTGGTATTTAAAGTGTACAGTATGGGCGTGCTTAGCTGCGTAAATTCGTCTAGCCCATACGTACGTGTGCGTATGACTGCGGT
>WWET01000019.1:1715543-1726984 GCA_011038615.1 Limnodynastes dumerilii
TTTTTTTACCGCTGCGCTAAAACAGCAGGCAGCGGTAAAAAAATAACCGGAGAAAAAAAAAAATCTCTCTGTTAACGCCGCAAATCACCTCCTGCTAGCAGGAGGTGACCGGCGCTAGTGAGAGACTATTACCCAGTGCCTGAAATCACGTTCTCACGATACTTCAGGCACTGGGTAATAGCCTCAGTAGCGCTGGCACTTCCTGCTAGCAGGAAGTGTTTTGCAGCGTTAAGAAAGAGATTTTTTTTCCCTTCTAGCAGCTGCTCAGCGGTCCCTGGATGGCAGGGCATGGTGCCTAATGCCCTGCCATCCATGGGCATGCTGATGCTTGTAGTTCTACAAGCATCAGCATGCCCTGTTGGGGCACAACATAGGGCAGCGTTAAAAATCCGCACCTCTCATAGGTGCGGATTTTTATCGTTCAAAAACCGGCGTATTTTTAACGCTAGAAAAGAATTGAATAATAAAAAAAAATGCTGGTAAATTTTAAAAAAAAAGCGTTAAAAATACACCGGCAAACGATTTTTTACTAATTGAATTGGGCCCAGAGACTTTAGGAAGAATCATCCTTTCTTCTTTAAGTTTCCCGTATATTAAAGTTAGTACTAGACCCCATGAGTCTTTGTCTTCCATGTTTATGAATAATTAATGTAAATGAAGCAATTTTTGGTGGATGTTGATATTCATTTTCACATGTTTAATTACTGCATAGAAATAATATAAGTAGTAAAAATAGAAGTGTTGTAGATGTTATTTAAATAGTCTTACATCTTTGTGTAAAAAAGTCTGGTATTATAACATTAAAGCTGCCCAATTACTAGAGCAATTATCACTCCAAATGGGTCGTGTCCAATAATTAAGACCGTTCTCCCCCTATGGAAAGGTCCCGGTATCACGGCCACACCTCTCCTGCTTGGAACTGATCTTTCTGGTTGAAGGGGGAGGTGCTTGAGAGAATGACAGGAGGCCCTTGCAGCTGATTGGGCCTCCTGTGAAATCTCTGCGCTGATTGGCTGCATGGACCTCCTGTCAGTATAGCAGTAATATAGTAATGGAAGTGCTGCATTTCTTGACCGACTATGGGGTGTTTTAGAAATCCATCCTGCGCACGCAGGAGAAATAATTGGTCTGCTCACCCGATAATTTGATGATTACACCAGTAAGTGCACTAGTGTATTTATTTCTTCTTGCATTCCCTCTAAGTGTAAAAAAGTCCTGGTACAATAATAATTTTAAAATAGTGTAAATATTGTGCAGTATAATTTTGTACATTTTTCTTTTCTTTTTGCACTGGCTCTCTAGGGAAATTGGTCATTGAAAAGATTTAAAATGGACCGCCAAGGTGTGACGCAGGTTCTGTCTCGTCTATCGTATATATCCGCCTTGGGCATGATGACGAGAATTTCTTCTCAGTTTGAAAAGACGAGAAAAGTTAGTGGCCCGCGATCTCTGCAGCCCTCGCAGTGGGGTATGCTGTGTCCTTCCGACACGCCTGAAGGAGAGGTAAAGCTTCCCCAATATAATTCCAGCTGCGATTATAAATGTTTATCATGTGCGTGGCCTCTTCATTTTCTGGGCAAGGAGTATATTAAATTGTCTGTGAAGTTGCGTTTTAGCGCATAGTTTAGCCGGTGGTCTCACTCTTTATGTTGTGGCGAGACGCAGTTAAATATGTCCCCAAATGTGAATGAATTCCTATTAGTAGGGACCTAATAAGAAGATTGGTAGGATTTAATTTGATGTCACCCATATCCACCTATGTCCATAGCGATAAATAGGAGCTATGGTCTCACGGGTCTTTTCTGTTCCCCCCTCTCCTCCCTCCATGTCGGCTCTTGTGTATGTTTGCTACAACGAGAAATCCTTTGTATATTCTCCCGTTTGATAGATTGCTCATCCCGCCGTTAGTATACAGCATTTGGCTTAAACCATGAAGGTACTGCATGCAATAACATGGCTGCTGACTGCAAACCTATATGTATTATTTGGTTAATTATTCTGGGCCTGATCTTGAATGAAGGATAGTGAATTTACAGAAGCGGTTTGTGTAATTTGGCCCAAAGGGAAGAACTAACTGCGCGTGTGTGCAGCAGGCGCCCACAGCGGATCTCTTTGCGTATGGACCGTTATTCCGCAAGATCGAAAGTCTGACCGTCTCTGCATGACTGAATATATGTGAATTGGTCGAGGGGAGGCATTTAAATTGTACGGTATAGGCAGGGTTAGGGACTTAGCTCTGTCTGTCAGCCTGTGCCTGCGGAGAAGTTAAGGCAGGGTTTTGGACATGGAAATTAGCTAAAGTCCGCACATGAAAGGGGAGTGTCACAGGAGCGCAATAACCTCCAGCGTGCGGGTATAGCACATACATATGAATCAGGCCCTCTGTAAGATAAAGTATGTAGTTTAATGTGCTTTCCACAGATAGAAGTGAAACGCGTTGCTGGCATCTGTTATGTTTATACAGCAAGTGGCACCATATTAAACGGCTACATTCATCCTACACAAAAATAAAGCAATTGGTTAACTGTGATGCACAATTTCAGAAAATGAAATCCTCTAATGCACTTTGTTATGGCAATTCAACAAAAAGTTTTTGACTGTGTTTATTATTCTTGATTTATTAGCACCTACTGCCTGTCTTTACACAGTAGGTCATGTCACTTGGTATCATGTAACTGGAAGCAATGGGCTGGATCCAGACCTAGTTAAGTGCTTGAAATGAGTTACTCCTGGGCTAAACCATGTTGATTGCAGGGGAGTCATTTTTCATCTGTTGCAAACAGTATTAGAGTTGAGAGGTGATATTTCCCAGCCCAAGTCTAAATAACAGTGTGATAGTAAAGCTGGTCAGTATCTGTGTACAGTAAGCAATTCAAAGATATATCCCTGCATGCAAAGAATACAATTAACTGGACTCCCCCTGAAATCAACATGGTTTAGCCCAGGAGTAACTAAGTTCAAGCACTTAACTAAGTCTGGATCCAGTCCAATAGGTGTAAAATACATGGCTCCTCAAAGTCACATTTGGTTCCTAGTTTGTGCCACGTCAAGATGGCGTCCTCACTATATTGTGGAAAGGACGCTGAGGATAGACAGGTCAAACATGCACAAAAATTACACTTCTCAAATCATATTTTCAGGTCCTAAAAAACCTCACCTTTATGTCTTCTGTGTTAGGCTTGTGGTCTCGTGAAGAATCTTGCTCTAATGACGCATATAACTACTGACATGGAGGATGGGCCCATAGTAAAACTAGCCAGTAATCTTGGAGTGGAAGATGTCAATCTGCTGTGTGGTGAAGAGCTGGCCTATCCTAACGTCTTCCTGGTCTTCCTTAATGGTAACCTGCTCCTTGTACTAAATCATTGGGATGTTATCACTACGTGGTCATGTTTTATTGCTTCACCCGGTCAGACTGTGCAGAGATGGCTATTGCTATTGACAAATAATGTGTGTGTTGTTCGGGAATGTTGTCACTGCGGCAATCACATTTTCGACACTGATACAGCTGGCGGCTTAAACGCAACTGTATTGTTATATCCTGGCATAATGGCGAGTGTACCTATTTTGACATTGTACCCGTTTACAGAGGCAATGGGAAGGAGGGGGTTAAGGTTAGGTTTAGGGGAGGGGAGGGTAAGGGGTTGGGCACAGTTAAGGTTAGGCTGCAGGAAAGGTATGATTAGGTTTAGGCTGCGGGAAAGGTATGATTAGGTTTAGGCTGCTGGAAGGGGATGGTTAGGGTTAGGCTGCAGGAAGGGGATGGTTAGGGTTAGGCTGCAGGAAGGGGAATGGTTAGGGTTAGGCTGCAGGAAGGGGGATGGTTAGGGTTAGGCTGCAGGAAGGGGGATGGTTAGGGTTAGGCTGCAGGAAGGGGATGGTTAGGGTTAGGCTGTAGTAAAGGTATGATTAGGTTTAGTCTGCAGGAAGGGGAGGGTTAGGGTTAGGAGATGGTTAATGTTAGACTGCAGGAAGAAGATTGTTAAGGTTAGGCTGCGGGAAGGGTATGGCTAGAGTTAGGCTGCTGTTGGGACATTTGAATGCAGAGCTTTCATGGTATCAATGCTGTCTCATCACAAAATGCTATAAACAGACCTTGGTTGCCATTTCTTTGCTGGGATGTTGTCTGTCACAAATCAGATCATTGTAGCAGCAAACTACATCCTTTGCTCAGTAGTAGTGCTCGATTTTTGTCTTCTCTAAGCCAGCCACACGCTATGCCAGGCCTACTGATGGCACTCCGGCTACTGTGAAACCACAAGTCTCAGCACGCTTTGTCAGTAATCGGCTATGCCTATGCTGTTAAGGTATGCTGTCAAACCTGCACCATGGTACGTGGTGGACACACATTGCCCGCTAATTGGGGGTTGTTTTCCCACGAACTTAAACCAACTTAAAAGGATCCTCTCAGTGGTGTTTGGATCATTCTGGAATTCTTACAGATCCAGTAATCTGGCCAGTACATAAAATAACCATTTAGTCCGTGTTCTAACAAATCGGTCCATGCTGTGATATTAATCTGGTGTCCCAAAATGTATCCCCTTAAAATAACATTGACAAATGTGGACCCGCAAATTCTAATTCTGTAACCCCATTTAGGCTCCATAGACAACATGTCAAGTTAAGGTTTTACATTTAGCTGCTTTTTAACCAAGGGCAAGCTAATGAACGCTGTATTAATTACAGTTTATAATGCATTTGTTTGTTCTTCTTACCACCTGTANNNTAGGGAAAGTGAATCACTCCCTGTTCCAACTCATCCAAACTCCCCCATTAGTGTTGAGAAATCCTTTGATATGAAGTGAGCATTCAGGGGCTTATTAATAAGATCTTTGGTAGCGGATTATAAAATGGACAATGGAAAATGTGCAAATTAAATTTTCTGCTTTTTAAATCCATCGTTAATGCTCTTGGTTTTTAAATATTCAGTGTCCACAGTATTCCATCACAGCTTGATGCCAGGAAGACATTTCCTAATACTTCTGCTGAAATAAGTTTTGTTGAACAGTGTCCTGTGTTTTGTTTCAGTTTTACTCAATTAGCTTGTTTATAAGGGGAAAAAAAGCATATTATCTAATTATACAAAAGCCAAAATAGTGTCCATGCTAATAAGATCCTATTTCACGTTCCTTCTTCCCACATGGTCAAAATAATGCTATATTTTATTTGTAATGTTTCCTTTTTATACCCAAAATAGCAAATATTGGACTTAAGGAAAGGGGGCAATTTTTTAATTGCGCGGATCGTAAAACGCTCGCTTTTTGCTCAGACGGCACTTGCGTGAGAAGAAGTGTATTTGACAAAAGGACAGACTCGGTTCTTGCGTTTGAGAAGTGGCATAGGGGACTATATAAATATAGAAAATAAATGAGGGCAGAAATTGTGCTATTTTACCCAGGCTGCAAGCTTCCACATCCAAGGATTCACCAATAAATCCCAATACATACAAAATAGGGGAAATAATTAGGGTTAGGGGGCTAGTGCCACTGGGACACTTCCACAATGTTGGCAGTATTACTAGAAAGGCAAAAAACACTATAAAATGATAAAATAATAAAATATTGTTAAAAAAGTCCAATAGAGGATTCTGATGATTGAAGAATATCCATGTTCTTATGCTATAAAAGACATGAAAATAAATAGAAAAGCAATTTATTAATACATATGAAAAAAAATTAGCAAAATAAACAGGTTGAAAGTCAATACCCCTTGTCCACTAAGACTTCAGCATGGAGGAAGCAGGTCCTGACTATGAAAAACGGGTCCCGGAATATGCAGGTCGCTTGCTCGTCAGTTGGTTCTCTAGTCTGTAGGGGATGACGTCACTTCTGTGCTGCTCTGGACGCTGAAACTGACGCGTTTCGGGCCGTTGCCCTTTCTCAAAGATCATGATCTTTAGCCCAAAATGCTTCCACATTGCGGAAGTGTCCCAGTGGCGCTAGCCCCCTAACCCTAATTATTTCTCCCGACTTATATAAATAGTACAGTGAGGACATGTTAAGCACTCTCTGTGCTATCCACACTACTGATGCGCCCTTTTTACATGAGGACGCATCGGACGTTTTATGGTATCGGAATTTCCTGCGTGCGACAGGTCTAGCCTACTCTTGCCCACACAAGTCTGGATCCAGGCATGGGCACTATGAGCATAGCGGTGATATTAGTTTTGTTACAATCTCTGGTTCTTCCAGTTGAGCTTTTCACGTTAGTTGTTTATATTAAAATTCTTTGTAAACTATTAACAAAAACACTAATATTATACAAACAAAGAACAATGTACTCTACTCTGTAAATAAGAGTATTACAACCATGTGTTTCATAATTTTCTTTTGTATATCACTGTACAACATAAGACACTTTAAACTCTTTTTCATTATTATTGCTGTGCTTCCGGAACTCTGTTGGCGCGAGCGAGTGCCACGCTCCTGGCGCGAGCGCGTGTCCCATCGCACCTCAGTGCTGCAGAATACTGAATTTGGCTTAAACACGTAAAATGTAATGATCTGTAATTACCTTAATCTTTTCAAAGGGGTTATTAATGTTTTCCCCTACTTTTCCTGTGTGTGATCGGGTCTCTTGTCTCCTTGTTTTTTTTTTCCCCCTCTGTCTTTGTTTAACTGTTCATGTTTATTGTTTTCATTAAGGAAACATTCTCGGGGTTATACGCGACCACCAGAAACTGGTGAACACCTTTCGATTAATGAGACGGGCCGGATACATCAATGAATTTGTCTCCATTTCCACAAACCTGTCTGACAGATGTGTTTACATATCTTCTGACGGAGGCCGGCTCTGCAGGTAATTATCAGAGAAGGGAGAAAATAATGAGTCTAAATAATGGTGTTTGGACATGAAGTGTAGTGGTTGGTGCCCGTTGGTTGTACTTCACAGCCCAGAAAGTACCTGGGGCCCGCTGCTCCTTTGTGACTCCGCTGCTTTGCCCAAGGACCCTTGACTTTCAGATGTTACATACCATCTATTGTGCTTGTGTCTCCACTTGGAGGTGAGACTCAAAGGCCTTGTTCTTCTCTGTTGTCAGAGATGCCTTTAATAGACCTTTAGAAATGGTCTTTCTGCAGAGTCTTTTATGCAAGCCGTGTTTCTGTAATCACTTAGTTGAGCTTTAACGCTGGTAATAAAGTTGCACTGCTCTTCCAATTATAGCTGTATACCACATAGGGGAAAAGTCCTGAGTTATTGGATTCTACATATTCTGTACAGCTCTGTTTGATTTAAACTGTAAAGTACACAAATATTCTGTATTGTATATTTTCAACCAAGGGACTATGTTCCATATAAGTGTTTAATTATTTAACTCCATAAAACTACATATAACATGTCATAAAACAAATATAATTTAATTGGAATTACAATGCAATGTTAATTCAATTACTGGTTATGTGCAGTGTAAAGGATTATGGGTAAGTGTGTGCCTGCTACATGGAATGCAGTTTCTTGCATTGCTGTTATTTGATTTGCTTGTGTTTTATTGGTTCTAAATTAGGGAGAACCAAGATCAAAAGGAAGGGTAAGGAAAAGTGGAGATGTTGACCTCCGCAACCAATCAGATTGTAGCTCTCGTTTTCCTATTACATACTAGAAAATGTGAGCTAGAATCTGATTGGTTGCTATGGGCAACATCTGCACTTTTCTATTCCTGCAGATTAGTAAATCTGACCCCTTGTTTGTATCTGGGCAGCCTAAGATGGCTGCCATTCACCATTTTATTTTTTTTTATGTGCTTTTATGTGAGCGTGTTATTAATACTCTGTAGAACCAGACGTTCGAGGCCAAGACATGTTTAACTTGCATAAAACATGATTATAATTAACACGGTGGGGAGTTCCGGCTCTGTTGCTTTTAGGGTATAGTAGGTCAGCATAGCACAAGGTCAGCTCCCCATCCTTATACGGGACTGATTGCAGAAGTGCCTGCTGACTTTTCCAGCTCGAGATAGGGGCTCCCTCCTAGAAGCCTGTTGATTATTATCAAGTATTAATTACCAGCCGAAGCGAAGTATTTGTGCTTTGCTTAAGTTTGTGTTAAATATTATAGTTCATTAATAATTGTCTTGTGTTGTCTCCTTTAACTGCTGGTATTTAAGGAACCCTCAAGTTTTACCGGGAACACTGGCTGCCCTATGCAATAATTATTGGTGGCTGTGCAGTTTACAGTTGCTACATCGACGGTGACAATGCTGTGACAGTGATACAGACAACACTATAAGACTGACTATCATTGGTCGATATCAATGTTATGGCTAAAGCGCAGCAAATATTTGGCGTTGGGGGAGGGGAGGGGTAGTAGTAGTAGGCCAATAACTAGAACTTACATAGAGCAAACCAGGGAGAGAGGAGAGTTTGCTATATTTGAACCTGGGGAACTATGGATGTATTCATATTAGTCGAATTTTACAGATTCCCTTATACCTGCAGTATAAGCTTCTATTTTATTTTATATTTTTTATACGATACTCGCTCTAAGGACGCTTTTAAAGGCAGATTTATATGTGTAGAAATGAAAAACTGAGAACTGTACCACTGCAATACCAGGGATCTATTGCTCCTAGATAAGTGACCTCAGTGACATCTATTATTTATTTTATATCTGGCTTTTACCTGTTTGAGCCAATGGCATTATCTGTGTGTAATTGACCAGTCTCCTGTGAGGCTCCGTTTTGTTTGATTGGAGGAATCACCTCTGGCATCTCAGTGTAATAGTGCTGGATTCGCTGTCATCTCTGACCATTACCCTTAGGGTGTAGTCGTTTTGGAGATTGTGATTACCTTTTGAACGTCAGGCCATTATTATATATTGCCAATTGTTTGATTTCAGCTGTGATATTATTGCATTTGCTTCTATAATAAGTCCATTTGCCAGTCTTGGAAGTGGTTAGATAAATGGTTTGCAAACTAAGGTTTTACAGCAATATTTTATAGGGGACGAAACTGACCTTTGCCTGAAAGCCGGCTGGTCATTGGACTATAAAATGTCATACAGAATATATGTGGCTTAATGTGCTGGTTTGCAACTGGCTGAGACTTGCCATTAATGTCCCATGGAAGTGTGCATCCCTGACAAGTCCATTAAGCTAAATAGAGCTGTTTTATATCAAAGGAGCCAGGTACAGGCTGGTGGCCAAACTACCCAAACAATACATGTTATCTCTTGTTCTGGACAATATGGATGTCTGCTGCCAATAGGACTGCAAGCCCCAATACTCCATAATGAATGCTTAGCACTGCGGTCCCAGGGGTTTCAGTATAAACACTGCTGTTCTCCCTCACAAAGGGAAGATGTCCGTGGGAATAGGACCTGCCAATCTTCAGACGTTGTGACAGGGCTTCATATTGCCGTTGCCAGAATTAAAACCTCAAATGCCCTAATGTTTTTATTTATGAATACTATCTTTGTGAAGTTCAAAACTATTTGTGTTTTTGTATATGTTTTACCTTTTACTTTATTATTATTATTTTTTTTTACAAAGTAATCTTCAGTTATAAGACAAATTTATATTTACAGCTAAATGTATCCATACATGGGGTAGATCCAGACCTTAGTGTTTGATACGTTTCATTACGTAGCGTAATTTCTATGCACTCCCCTCTCATGTACGTGCTTTGGCCGTTTTACGCTCCCCAAACCTTACCTTAACTTTATACAGCGTAAGTACCGACGTACGGATAGGCCTGACGTACCTAACTGCCTAGTATCAGTAACAAAAAAACACAGGCCGCACTTCAAATTCAATATATGAAATGTGTGCAAATGTATATATAAACTGAGAGGTGCAGCCAAGGACCAAAATGACCACTGTGTAACTGCAAGGAACAAAAGAGAGGTCCGGTGCTCCAAACAAGCATTTTATAACACTATGTGTCAGCACATACATAAAACGGAAGTTTAGTTCACAATTTAGCTTTATTGGGTTAAGCTCACCTGTTCAGCATCAAGGCACCTCCTGTAGGTGACTCCTGAGTACACATATAGCAGATGGATAGGGACTCACCTGCAGGAGGTGCCTTGACGCTGGGCAGGTGAGCTTAACCCAATATAGCTATATTGTGACCTAAACCTCCTTTTTATGTATGTGCTGACAGTTATCCTTTATGGATATCTCTGGATTATGCATCTCTGAGGCAGCATGTTGGCTCAGTGAGTCAAACTTGTGTCTCATGGTGCTGAGGTTCGAATCCTGGACTAGGCTTTATCTGTGTGGAGTTTGTTCTCCCCGTGTCTGCATGGGTTTCCTCTAGGTGCTCCGATTTCTTCCCACACTCCAAAAACATGCTGGTAAGTTCATTGGCTGCTGAATAAATTAGCCCTAGTCCGTGTGTGTGGATGTGTTCGGGAACTTAGAATGTAGCTCTAATGCAGCAGGTACTGATTGTGAATGTGAAATGTTCTCTTTAAAGCACTAATTTACGTAATCTGATGACTATATAAAACCTGTTAATATTAATAATAATAATTTCTAACACATTCAGTCTCCTGCACAGCATG
Source organism: Limnodynastes dumerilii (assembly GCA_011038615.1). NCBI lineage: Eukaryota > Metazoa > Chordata > Amphibia > Anura > Limnodynastidae > Limnodynastes > Limnodynastes dumerilii. Next base: position 1,726,047 of record WWET01000019.1, read on the forward strand.
CGTTCCAAATACTGCAAACTACAGGGCCTATATTCCTATAGTCAGTAGTCCTGCCTGTTTATGTATTCATAATATTGGTAACAAATAATACATGTATATACACTTTTATGCTTACAACATTAACTCGTGAAATCGTGAAAAAATATTTTTAACTAAAGATTAAAAAAAAAAAAGGTTGTGCATTGTTAGAATGTGTAATTCACCTCATTTACATCACTCTCTTTGGGCTGGATCCAGACTTCAGTACGTGCTTGAAATGAGTTACTCCTGGGCTAAACCATGGTGATTGCAAGGGAGTCATATTTCATCTGTTGGAAACAGTATTGTATTAGAGAGGTGATATTCCCCATTCCAAGTCCTAATAACAGTATAAAGTATCTATCCCAAGTCTAAATAACAGTGTGATAGTAACGCTGGTCAGTATCTGTGTGCAGTAAGCAATTCAAAGATATATCACTGCATGCAAAGAATACAATTAACTTGACTCCCCCTGCAATCAACATGGTTTAGCCCAGGAGTAACTCATTTCAAGCACTTACTTAAGTCTGGATCCAGCCCTTTATCATTTTCTTTGCTTGGGATGTAAAGGTTTATTGCATGTAAAAGGAGAGAGCAATTGAAAGCTCGATGTCTTTAATTTAATTTCTATCTTACAGGCCCTATATCATTGTTAAAGGTCAGAGGCCTTCGGTTACCAACAAGCACATCCAGGAACTCTCTCAAGGCTACAGGTAATTTATTTTCCAAATTAATTATGAATGTACAGTAAAAGACAACACTTAATAATTTGATTTTAAACTTCAAAAGCCATTGTTCTGCTTGACCAGCGGCAGCTAATAAATCTTGTCTGTGGATGCAACTGCTGCCTTGTCCCAAACAGTGCAGCCTCTCCTGTGAAGCGCTGGTAGGATAAGGTGAGGTAAAGGGGGGGGGGGGGG
>WWET01000019.1:1738727-1753279 GCA_011038615.1 Limnodynastes dumerilii
CCGCCCCTCTTCCCTTACTTTCTCCCCCCGGTTTCTATTCCTTTCTCCGCGGCTCAGCAGGTCATCATGGCGCGTTCCCTACGCTTGTGAGACCCTGCATCATCATGGAGGATCTGTGATAAAGCCCGGAGCCAGGACTCCTCCATTAATGGCCCCAGACGTGCCTTTTACAAGGAGCTCGGAGCAAGACACGAGGTGGAGTAATCTGCAGCTGGAAATATTGAGGATGCCGGCTAATGTCTGAATATCTAAGAGGCAAAGAAACTGACATCTCATTCATCATGCATAGAGTAAATCCAATATTGATACCAATACTCAAATAATGCTTGACCCCACAAGTGCGCCCCAAGTTATGGCCCTGCCCGTACCTCGCGTTGATGCTTCACACAATACTAGACTATACTATGGAGCTCAGCTGACGCCAATGGCTGCCCTAGCACTGACAGAGAAAGACAAAGCAAGAGGGAGGGTAATATCAGGGCTGCCGACGCTCCCGGAATATCCGGGAGACTCCTGCAATTCAGGTAAACCGGGAGAGCCTGCAAATCTCCCGCAGAGAGCTTAAGGCCGTGGTTTCACGTATCCTAGTGTTGCTGGAGACAGGAAGGGATTTGATGACGCAATTTGCGTTCGTAAAACTAAGGAAAAAAAGGGCATAAATCGCGTAATTAAGCCCCGCCCATTACAGTCATCTATAGTATGAAAAGTCGGCAACCCTGGGTAATATACATGCCAAATTGGGGCTCTCCAGGGGTTGTCAAACTATGAGTCCCAGCATGCTTTGACTGAATAGGCATAGCTGATTTCTGACAAAGCATGCTGGAACTTGTAGTTTCACAACACCTGGAGAGCCACAGGTTGGCCAGGCCTGATAAAGGCCTTACACTAGTATAGGGCTCCATTGTGGTCTCTAGAGCATTATTGGGGGTGGGACCCTGCCAACCGCTCCAGGAATGTCTGGGACCCTGGAATATTGGGCGTGTGGGCAGCTCTCTGCCCACAATGGGGACTTGTAGACCGGATTCGCTGCCAATCCTAGTGGCGGCCATGATAGAGTAGCAGAGCTTCCTGAAACCCCCTGGAGCCTGTCACCTTGACAACGCCCACAGTCTACCAATGGGGGAAATGATTGTGTGCTCTCCCCATTAACCTGCATGACTTGTGTTATATATATATATATAGTGTAATGGAGGCTGCACAGCAACTGTGACACCGTGTACTGTGACAATGTCACCTATGGCAGCAGACAGCAGCAGGGTAATGATGTCCTTCGTGTGAGGGTCATCAGGGAGGGGAGGATGGGCACAAGTCTGTGCCAGGTTATACCCAACATGTCCTGCACCCACCCCCTGTATAGTCACTCCCTGTACCAAGGGGTGCTCAGAGATTGCCCCCATTATCATACACCCTCTCTGCCATGAGACTCCAGCATCTGTCTCATTAGACTGCACTGTTCTGCCATGAGACTCCAGCCTCTGTCTCATTAGACTGCACTGTGCTGTCATGAGACTCCAGCCTCTGTCTCATTAGACTGCACTGTTGTCATGGGACACCAGCCCCTGTCTCTCATTAGACTGCGCTGTGCTGTCATGAGACCTAAGCCTCTATCATGAGATAGCAGCTCTGGTTCCTCATTAGACTGCTGTGTCCTTAGCCACGAGGTTGCAGACAGCAACTGTCACTCCTTGCACTGGTCCCTCCCCCTCTCATTAGACTACACACACCCTGTCTCTGCACTCCTTCCCCTCTCAGACTACACACACACCCTGTCCCTGCACTCTCCTCCCCCTCTCATTAGACTGCTCCCACCCTGTCCCTGTACTCTCCTCCTCTTTTCATTAGACTGCTCCCACCCTATCCGTGCACTCTCCTTCCGCTCTTATTAGACTACACACACCCTGTCTCGGCACTCTCCTCCCCCTCCCATTAGACTACCTCCTCCCGGCCTGGGACTCTCTCCTCCCCCTCCCATTAGACTGCCCCCTCCCGGCCTGGGACTCTCTCCTCCCCTTCTCATGCTCTTCCGTGAGTTTGTTTCTCATGACTTTTATATTATTGCAGCCTGGAGCAGGAGGGTGATTGTTGTGGGGCAGCTGTGCCCCCCCTACCCTGGGTGCCCGGATCCCACCGACCCAGCACAGCCTGAGCTTCACCCTACAGGTGTCAGTGGGTGAGGAGAGGGTGACATTGCTGTGCCACCTGTCTTCCCACGGTGCCCGTGTCTGCCTGGCACTGTCTGCCCTCTCTCCCCTGATTTGACAATCAAATCGTTGTTGGCAGGCACCAGAGCCCAGCTGCCAACCTCTGCCCCTTATCCTGTCTCACCTGTCTGACCTGTGCTTCTCCTTATTCTGGTTTCCCCTCCCACACACCTCTCCCTACCTAGCAATGTCAGCCCCCTCCCTATAGATCTCAGAGTCCCTCCATTCCTCCACCCTCTGCTACTGACCTTCCATCACCCAGGTGCCACCATGCCCCTCATGTGGCTCTTGTGGTGTGCCATGCTGTTTATTGCCCCTCTCCTGCTGATGAGTGTCAGCAACACCTTCAGATTCCACTTTAAGACCGTCTCCTACTGCGTCTTATGCCTGATCCTGTCTGCGCTGGCGGCACCCGTTTGCCTGCTGAAGAATGGAGGCCGTACCGTGGATAATATGAAGTAAGTTGTGTTGTTGTCTTTATATCACATTATGGATATTTCTGACCACTATTTAATGGCTGTACTTGGGCTGAAACTTTCATTTTCCAGCAAACTTCTTAGTAATTTGGCCACAGGGTGGCGCTGTGTTCAGGTGACATACTGAGGATCACTCATTACGAATTATGATTCCGAAAACATTTTTAATGGTACAAAAGACAAAGGAAATCTAATGCTGGCGGTTACGGACAGCATCGGCCAATATGGGGGCGGGATCCATCGCCAGGCCTGTCTGTGTAGCTGGGTAGGAGCGCACGCCACTAAGACCGGCTTGTGTCTCTAGGGATTTCCCTAAGTCTTTATAACTCTCCCTTCCAGGCAGGGCCCTCGTATCCCCCTCCTCGCCCGGGTCTCCTGACTGTGCAGTGTTTTGCTTGTTTTGATTTCTCAGAATTGCATATTTTATATCTTTTTGACTGTTTTACTTTGTTTCTTTGGACTAGATTCAGATTTTCGCTCTTGTTGCGCTCAGAGCTGCGACGCCAGATCCCCGCTGTATCTTGAGTCCCGTGCGTGTAAGAGGAGACTACTCCCCTTGCGCAAAAGGATGTACGATCCGTGAACCCTGCCTTAAACTTCCCGCAACTGGGGATGTCGTGAAAGTCTAAATGGGGCTTCAGAGCTTAAAAATCTCCCTTACTGTTTGATAAAAATACCTCCGCCGTAGCGAACGCGTAGGGTACGTTTACCACCCGGGCCCCGCATCGCTGTCTGAAAGCCTTCCAGTATGGAGGAGCTAGGAAGTCTAGGGAATGCGGCGTTCGCGGTCCTAGTGATTGGGAAAACGCCACTCTTCGAAATTCCGTCTTTTCGTGTACCCTGACAGTTTTGTTGTCTTACGTCTGGGCCTGGGCGTCCATGTCACAAAGTCAGGCCTGACCTCGGACAATACTGCGTCACATACTTACCGTACACACTAGCGCTGCCTGTCACGCCGTATAATAACGTATGGGCTGTACTGAGGAGCTAATCCCATTATATGTGTCATATCATTTCCTCGCTGTGGTCACATGATGTCTCGATATTCTGCCGTCTCCTCATAGCTCTGCAATCTTGTGGCTTCGGTGATGAATCCGCGGTAATCTCTGTAATAACGGCGTGGGCTGTAGACGCTGTAATGTCAGATCGTCCTTCATAGGGTAATATGTGAGCAGGAGTCATGCCTGTGTCTCCTTCCTCGCAGCGAGGGATTCTGGGAAGTATTGAGCAACCAGCAATCGCCTGGCGGTGGGAAAGGCCATCGGCGGCGGGGGGACGAGGCGCTGAATAGTTTTAGAGATGTTTAAAGGGACCGGCAGTGGTAGGAGAGAGGGGGTGCAGGCAGCTTAATCATGGCTGTGTCTCCGGTAATCTTATTTGTATAAAAGCCGCGGTTTAGGCCTGGAAATTTCTGGAAAGCTTCTCTCCCGTCTGCGCTGTGGGCTCAGTGTAGTTATTTTTATGTTATAATGGTGTAGGCGTATGACAATAGGGATGTGGATTCACGGTTCCACGATATGAATTTCGACAGCTAACTCACTGATCCTGACAGCTGTCCAATCAGAGATGCTGACAGCTTAAATCAGCGCTCGACGCTCTGTGTATGAGTGTGCGTGTATGTATAGCGCTGTAGCACTCAGGACTCCTATATGGAGAGACGAGCGCTGTTTTAAGCTGTCAGCCTCTGACAGCTTCTATCAGGCAGTGGCTCCGCCCCATTCCCACTTGACTCCGCCTAGTTCCACTCATTTGGACTCAGGACCCGCCTCCTTGCTATGGGGCCCTAGTCTGTCACCTACCTTCCTATCTCTGTCAAAACAGTGATTGCCAGAACAGTGGCATAAACTCCACCCACTTTTGGCTAAGCCCCACCTCTTTTGCACCCTGTGAAAACCCGGACATTTGGGAGGAAGGTGTCGGGGCCTCGTACCGGGGTCTCAGCTGCCGCGTTCTTCTCTGAATCACTATTCTGTCTTTAAATGGACTTTATGGTGATTCAGCTGAAGTAGAGCCGTTTCCTCCATATCGGGTCATAATGCAGCGCTTTAGCTTCAGTTCTGGCAAGGTCCTGAATGTTTGAGTCTTGTTTGTGAGCAGGAACCCGGAGGTTTTTGAGTGACTGTGACAATGGTGACGAGGAATCTTGGCGCAGATAATGGGGCTTTTGTTTAGCGCTCCGCTGAGGGAACAATGGTGAGAATGTCAGGTCTGGTGACTGATCCCCCATGTAGACTTATACAGTAGTATTATACCTCTCTCCCTCTCTCTATCCTTCTGTCTCCATCTCCCTCTCTCTTCCTCTCTCTCCCTTTCCCTCTATGTCCATATTTATACACCGTGGCTCTATATGTGAGCAGCCTCTCACCCTCTCTGGAGTTTTCAGAGAATCCGGGTAATGGGCCGGATCCAGAACTACGCCCGTCTTCCATAGATGGACGTAATTCAATGAACAATAGCTCCTGCGCATGCGTATAGCTATTGTATGTAATCTGCGTATCGTTTCGATACGTAGATTGCGTATATGCGGTCTAAAAGACATGCGCAGTAGCTATTGGTCATTGAATTACGTCCGTCTATGGAAGGCGGACGTAGTTCTGGATCTACCCCATTAGTATTAATAGGTGGTGGTCACTAAATTACTGTCTGCATAGAATAGAGGTCACTAGGATACTCCCTACATCATTAGGATGCTCTCTGAATTGCATGGTCACTATGTTTCTCTGTATTATGCGGTGGGGATTAGAATGCTCTCTGTATTATGTGGTGGGGATTAGGATGCTCTCTGTATTATGTGGTGGGGATTAGGATGCTCTCTGTATTATGCGGTGGGGATTAGGATGCTCTCTGTAATATGCGGTGGGGATTAGGATGCTCTCTGTATTATGTGGTGGGGATTAGGATGCTCTCTGTATTATGTGGTGGGGATTAGGATGCTCTCTCTATCATGTGGTGGGGATTAGGATGCTCTCTGTATTATGTGGTGGGGATTAGGATGCTCTCTGTATTATGTGGTGGGGATTAGGATGCTCTCTGTATTATGTGGTGGGGATTAGGATGCTCTCTGTATTATGTGGTGGGGATTAGGATGCTCTCTGTATTATGTGGTGGGGATTAGGATGCTCTCTGTATTATGTGGTGGGGATTAGGATGCTCTCTGTATTATGTGGTGGGGATTAGGATGCTCTCTGTATTATGTGGTGGGGATTAGGATGCTCTCTGTATTATGTGGTGGGGATTAGGATGCTCTCTGTATTATGTGGTGGGGATTAGGATGCTCTCTGTATTATGTGGTGGGGATTAGGATGCTCTCTGTATTATGTGGTGGGGATTAGGATGCTCTCTGTATTATGTGGTGGGGATTAGGATGCTCTCTGTATTATGTGGTGGGGATTAGGATGCTCTCTGTATTATGTGGTGGGGATTAGGATGCTCTCTGTATTATGTGGTGGGGATTAGGATGCTCTCTGTATTATGTGGTGGGGATTAGGATGCTCTCTGTATTATGTGGTGGGGATTAGGATGCTCTCTGTATTATGTGGTGGGGATTAGGATGCTCTCTGTATTATGTGGTGGGGATTAGGATGCTCTCTGTATTATGTGGTGGGGATTAGGATGCTCTCTGTATTATGTGGTGGGGATTAGGATGCTCTCTGTATTATGTGGTGGGGATTAGGATGCTCTCTGTATTATGTGGTGGGGATTAGGATGCTCTCTGTATTATGTGGTGGGGATTAGGATGCTCTCTGTATTATGTGGTGGGGATTAGGATGCTCTCTGTATTATGTGGTGGGGATTAGGATGCTCTCTGTATTATGTGGTGGGGATTAGGATGCTCTCTGTATTATGTGGTGGGGATTAGGATGCTCTCTGTATTATGTGGTGGGGATTAGGATGCTCTCTGTATTATGTGGTGGGGATTAGGATGCTCTCTGTATTATGTGGTGGGGATTAGGATGCTCTCTGTATTATGTGGTGGGGATTAGGATGCTCTCTGTATTATGTGGTGGGGATTAGGATGCTCTCTGTATTATGTGGTGGGGATTAGGATGCTCTCTGTATTATGTGGTGGGGATTAGGATGCTCTCTGTATTATGTGGTGGGGATTAGGATGCTCTCTGTATTATGTGGTGGGGATTAGGATGCTCTCTGTATTATGTGGTGGGGATTAGGATGCTCTCTGTATTATGTGGTGGGGATTAGGATGCTCTCTGTATTATGTGGTGGGGATTAGGATGCTCTCTGTATTATGTGGTGGGGATTAGGATGCTCTCTGTATTATGTGGTGGGGATTAGGATGCTCTCTGTATTATGTGGTGGGGATTAGGATGCTCTCTGTATTATGTGGTGGGGATTAGGATGCTCTCTGTATTATGTGGTGGGGATTAGGATGCTCTCTGTATTATGTGGTGGGGATTAGGATGCTCTCTGTATTATGTGGTGGGGATTAGGATGCTCTCTGTATTATGTGGTGGGGATTAGGATGCTCTCTGTATTATGTGGTGGGGATTAGGATGCTCTCTGTATTATGTGGTGGGGATTAGGATGCTCTCTGTATTATGTGGTGGGGATTAGGATGCTCTCTGTATTATGTGGTGGGGATTAGGATGCTCTCTGTATTATGTGGTGGGGATTAGGATGCTCTCTGTATTATGTGGTGGGGATTAGGATGCTCTCTGTATTATGTGGTGGGGATTAGGATGCTCTCTGTATTATGTGGTGGGGATTAGGATGCTCTCTGTATTATGTGGTGGGGATTAGGATGCTCTCTGTATTATGTGGTGGGGATTAGGATGCTCTCTGTATTATGTGGTGGGGATTAGGATGCTCTCTGTATTATGTGGTGGGGATTAGGATGCTCTCTGTATTATGTGGTGGGGATTAGGATGCTCTCTGTATTATGTGGTGGGGATTAGGATGCTCTCTGTATTATGTGGTGGGGATTAGGATGCTCTCTGTATTATGTGGTGGGGATTAGGATGCTCTCTGTATTATGTGGTGGGGATTAGGATGCTCTCTGTATTATGTGGTGGGGATTAGGATGCTCTCTGTATTATGTGGTGGGGATTAGGATGCTCTCTGTATTATGTGGTGGGGATTAGGATGCTCTCTGTATTATGTGGTGGGGATTAGGATGCTCTCTGTATTATGTGGTGGGGATTAGGATGCTCTCTGTATTATGTGGTGGGGATTAGGATGCTCTCTGTATTATGTGGTGGGGATTAGGATGCTCTCTGTATTATGTGGTGGGGATTAGGATGCTCTCTGTATTATGTGGTGGGGATTAGGATGCTCTCTGTATTATGTGGTGGGGATTAGGATGCTCTCTGTATTATGTGGTGGGGATTAGGATGCTCTCTGTATTATGTGGTGGGGATTAGGATGCTCTCTGTATTATGTGGTGGGGATTAGGATGCTCTCTGTATTATGTGGTGGGGATTAGGATGCTCTCTGTATTATGTGGTGGGGATTAGGATGCTCTCTGTATTATGTGGTGGGGATTAGGATGCTCTCTGTATTATGTGGTGGGGATTAGGATGCTCTCTGTATTATGTGGTGGGGATTAGGATGCTCTCTGTATTATGTGGTGGGGATTAGGATGCTCTCTGTATTATGTGGTGGGGATTAGGATGCTCTCTGTATTATGTGGTGGGGATTAGGATGCTCTCTGTATTATGTGGTGGGGATTAGGATGCTCTCTGTATTATGTGGTGGGGATTAGGATGCTCTCTGTATTATGTGGTGGGGATTAGGATGCTCTCTGTATTATGTGGTGGGGATTAGGATGCTCTCTGTATTATGTGGTGGGGATTAGGATGCTCTCTGTATTATGTGGTGGGGATTAGGATGCTCTCTGTATTATGTGGTGGGGATTAGGATGCTCTCTGTATTATGTGGTGGGGATTAGGATGCTCTCTGTATTATGTGGTGGGGATTAGGATGCTCTCTGTATTATGTGGTGGGGATTAGGATGCTCTCTGTATTATGTGGTGGGGATTAGGATGCTCTCTGTATTATGTGGTGGGGATTAGGATGCTCTCTGTATTATGTGGTGGGGATTAGGATGCTCTCTGTATTATGTGGTGGGGATTAGGATGCTCTCTGTATTATGTGGTGGGGATTAGGATGCTCTCTGTATTATGTGGTGGGGATTAGGATGCTCTCTGTATTATGTGGTGGGGATTAGGATGCTCTCTGTATTATGTGGTGGGGATTAGGATGCTCTCTGTATTATGTGGTGGGGATTAGGATGCTCTCTGTATTATGTGGTGGGGATTAGGATGCTCTCTGTATTATGTGGTGGGGATTAGGATGCTCTCTGTATTATGTGGTGGGGATTAGGATGCTCTCTGTATTATGTGGTGGGGATTAGGATGCTCTCTGTATTATGTGGTGGGGATTAGGATGCTCTCTGTATTATGTGGTGGGGATTAGGATGCTCTCTGTATTATGTGGTGGGGATTAGGATGCTCTCTGTATTATGTGGTGGGGATTAGGATGCTCTCTGTATTATGTGGTGGGGATTAGGATGCTCTCTGTATTATGTGGTGGGGATTAGGATGCTCTCTGTATTATGTGGTGGGGATTAGGATGCTCTCTGTATTATGTGGTGGGGATTAGGATGCTCTCTGTATTATGTGGTGGGGATTAGGATGCTCTCTGTATTATGTGGTGGGGATTAGGATGCTCTCTGTATTATGTGGTGGGGATTAGGATGCTCTCTGTATTATGTGGTGGGGATTAGGATGCTCTCTGTATTATGTGGTGGGGATTAGGATGCTCTCTGTATTATGTGGTGGGGATTAGGATGCTCTCTGTATTATGTGGTGGGGATTAGGATGCTCTCTGTATTATGTGGTGGGGATTAGGATGCTCTCTGTATTATGTGGTGGGGATTAGGATGCTCTCTGTATTATGTGGTGGGGATTAGGATGCTCTCTGTATTATGTGGTGGGGATTAGGATGCTCTCTGTATTATGTGGTGGGGATTAGGATGCTCTCTGTATTATGTGGTGGGGATTAGGATGCTCTCTGTATTATGTGGTGGGGATTAGGATGCTCTCTGTATTATGTGGTGGGGATTAGGATGCTCTCTGTATTATGTGGTGGGGATTAGGATGCTCTCTGTATTATGTGGTGGGGATTAGGATGCTCTCTGTATTATGTGGTGGGGATTAGGATGCTCTCTGTATTATGTGGTGGGGATTAGGATGCTCTCTGTATTATGTGGTGGGGATTAGGATGCTCTCTGTATTATGTGGTGGGGATTAGGATGCTCTCTGTATTATGTGGTGGGGATTAGGATGCTCTCTGTATTATGTGGTGGGGATTAGGATGCTCTCTGTATTATGTGGTGGGGATTAGGATGCTCTCTGTATTATGTGGTGGGGATTAGGATGCTCTCTGTATTATGTGGTGGGGATTAGGATGCTCTCTGTATTATGTGGTGGGGATTAGGATGCTCTCTGTATTATGTGGTGGGGATTAGGATGCTCTCTGTATTATGTGGTGGGGATTAGGATGCTCTCTGTATTATGTGGTGGGGATTAGGATGCTCTCTGTATTATGTGGTGGGGATTAGGATGCTCTCTGTATTATGTGGTGGGGATTAGGATGCTCTCTGTATTATGTGGTGGGGATTAGGATGCTCTCTGTATTATGTGGTGGGGATTAGGATGCTCTCTGTATTATGTGGTGGGGATTAGGATGCTCTCTGTATTATGTGGTGGGGATTAGGATGCTCTCTGTATTATGTGGTGGGGATTAGGATGCTCTCTGTATTATGTGGTGGGGATTAGGATGCTCTCTGTATTATGTGGTGGGGATTAGGATGCTCTCTGTATTATGTGGTGGGGATTAGGATGCTCTCTGTATTATGTGGTGGGGATTAGGATGCTCTCTGTATTATGTGGTGGGGATTAGGATGCTCTCTGTATTATGTGGTGGGGATTAGGATGCTCTCTGTATTATGTGGTGGGGATTAGGATGCTCTCTGTATTATGTGGTGGGGATTAGGATGCTCTCTGTATTATGTGGTGGGGATTAGGATGCTCTCTGTATTATGTGGTGGGGATTAGGATGCTCTCTGTATTATGTGGTGGGGATTAGGATGCTCTCTGTATTATGTGGTGGGGATTAGGATGCTCTCTGTATTATGTGGTGGGGATTAGGATGCTCTCTGTATTATGTGGTGGGGATTAGGATGCTCTCTGTATTATGTGGTGGGGATTAGGATGCTCTCTGTATTATGTGGTGGGGATTAGGATGCTCTCTGTATTATGTGGTGGGGATTAGGATGCTCTCTGTATTATGTGGTGGGGATTAGGATGCTCTCTGTATTATGTGGTGGGGATTAGGATGCTCTCTGTATTATGTGGTGGGGATTAGGATGCTCTCTGTATTATGTGGTGGGGATTAGGATGCTCTCTGTATTATGTGGTGGGGATTAGGATGCTCTCTGTATTATGTGGTGGGGATTAGGATGCTCTCTGTATTATGTGGTGGGGATTAGGATGCTCTCTGTATTATGTGGTGGGGATTAGGATGCTCTCTGTATTATGTGGTGGGGATTAGGATGCTCTCTGTATTATGTGGTGGGGATTAGGATGCTCTCTGTATTATGTGGTGGGGATTAGGATGCTCTCTGTATTATGTGGTGGGGATTAGGATGCTCTCTGTATTATGTGGTGGGGATTAGGATGCTCTCTGTATTATGTGGTGGGGATTAGGATGCTCTCTGCCCTCTCCCGCAGCTTGACCCTAACCCTCCCTCTCCCGCAGCCTGACCCTAACCCTCCATCTCCACCCAGTCTGACCCTAACCCTCCATCTCCCCCAGTCTGACCCTAACCCTCCCTACCCTGCACGGAGAGGTTACTTACGATAGTAGCGGTGGAGGAATATCGACGGCGGCGGAATTTGCGAATGAGAATGGGTGATGTATGCTGATCGGCATACTCACCCATTCTGGGAAAAAATTAGAAACTGATAAGAATTCGAAATAGGGACATCTGAAAAGAAACTTTCGGATGTCCCTATTTTGGAAATAACAAGTTCTACCAGGTCTTGCAATCTTTCAATAAAGAAATTGAAAAAAAAAAAAAAAGAGATGAGGCTGCTTCTATAAAACATTGAGGTTGGAGGTGGACATGACCCCTTCTACCAGGTGCAAAATACTCCGCTCCTGAGCTTCCTACATCAGTTGCTATGGTAACCACCTGTGTTGTAGAAAAATGTTTTTTGAACATCAGGTAATTCATTAAAACCAGGTGAGTGAGAGTTCCGGAGGAAGCTCCGGAGCGGAGTATTGTGCACCTGGCGGAAGGGGTCATGATAATCTAGTGGGAACCGTGCGTGTGACCTCTGACATCTCTGGTCATCTGAACATCGTCCTGTTACTCTGCCACCTCTCCGGGCTCTGATGCCACCTGCTCTCACCTGAGCATTCACTCGCTCTCACCCGATCATACACCCGCTCTGTTGGGGCAAATGACACCTTTGTTTTCTTTGTTTTACATGCAGGGAACCCAGACCCTCCAACGTGACCCATTCCGTTAGGTACAATATACTCCGCACCTGAGCTTCCAACTGTCCCTCACCTGGTGAACTGACTTAACTGATTTTTAAAAAAACTACCTGTCTCTTCAACAAAGGTGGTTACCATAGTAACTGACAATTGGAAACTGAGGAGCAGAGTATTTTGTACCTAATGGATTGGGTCATGTTGGAAGGTCTGGGAACCTGCAGCATTTCTATGGAGTGATCTGTCCAGTCCAGCTGCAAAGATTGAAATGCCAAGAAATTGCATGGTGAATATGGCCAGTTATGCCCAAGGACAGGGCTGATAGAGATGGCAGACACGTGCCCGGGGAGAGGGCAGATAGAGATAGCGGATACATGTAATATTGTAGATAACCTGACGTCTCCTCGTTTTGCTTTCTGCCATAATCCATGTGTTTTGCTGATCGCTCTCCTGTGAACGGCTTAAGCCATACTAAACATTAGCTGCAGTCTGTCTTAGCAACCGTGGCTGCAGTGCATGCTGGGAAGAGATGGAGCTTATGTGTTGGGTGTAAGTGTCCAGCGTGGTCTTATGGGTAATAATAATCACTGATAGCAGTGGCAGATCCCTGCACCATGCTCCCATAGGAACATATTCACACATCACAATGAGTTATGAGTTCTGAGGGGTATGGTGAAGGGACGGAGGGACATAATCAATGTACAGTAACTACGGGGGCCCAAGCAAGTCCCCCCCACTCTCTGTATTATGTGGTGGGGATTAGGATGCAGATCCGATCACAGTATTTCGTGGAGATGTGAAAGGGGCACTTCCGGTGGACCCGTGTCATAAGACCCGGGAATTCAACCCGGGTGAAAAGAAGGGATATTCCCGGGTCCGACACAGGTAAGGGTGCAGTGTGAAAGGTGCTACCCGGGTTTTTCAAAGCAACGGTAAACAAATGACTCTGTCTGATGACGACAGGGCAGATCCGGATCCGGGTCTCTGAATTTCCCGGGTCTGCCCTGCAGTGTGAAACGGGGTTTGTGAGCCCAGGATATTGCCGTGGTGATCTGAAAGGGGTATAAGTCCTGAGGGGCCCTTCCCAGACCTATTTCACACATAGTATGTGACACACACGCATTACACAGGGTCAGGAATGGCGGCCGCTGTATTGTATTTCTGTTACGTTATTTCCATAGGCAGGAAGAAAAATAATTCAGGTTCTTATTAAAAACGTTAGATATTGTTTTCTCTGCACGCGTTACGTAATGTGATGGCGCTATAAAAAACCTGTTGATCAATAAATATTATTTAGTGACGTTTACGCTCAGACGGAGGCGTCGCACTAATCACATTCGCCATCGACAGCCGCCATCACACACTATTGCTTTGCACTTGTGCAGGGTGTTTGGGAATATGGCTGCATTGCGCTTAGCCGCTGGGTGTGATTCGCAGCGTCGATGATCTGCCAGTAGATCACCGTTGTGGCAATGAAGGGGAGACTGCCGTCGCTGTGCGGTCTCCAACTGCGACAAGTAACTTTTCTCATCCCAAACCCGAGCGATCCCATTCCTGCAACCGAACGCTAGCCAGAACGCTCCGGAATTTACATGGGAGCAAGCCGTCGCCATGGTAAAGCCGAAACGAAGCTTTCGCGTGTATCATCGTCTAAAACAGGTCCTTTCTATCCGTAGATGTGTTCCTTACCCGCTGTGTGCCGTAATTGCTTGCAATCCGAAGGCGCTTTAGGACCGTGCGCAGCCCAATCCGCGTTTACAAACGCATTTTACGGCCCATATTCCGCGCTCGTGTATGTACCTTGTCACAGGGTGATCACACACATCAGAGTTTCCAGTACAGTCAATAAAACTCTCCATAACAACTGCGCTGTCAGATGACTCAGCGCCCGGAGGAAAGTCACGGGAACGGGGCGTGAGACGGAATATTCCTTCTCCCTGGGATACTGCCCAGAACACACGGGCACAATACAGAGTTTGGGGAGCGGGGGCGTTAATGGAACAGAAGTCCCGGGCAGCTCAGATACTGGTGTAGAGGGAGCATGAAGATTTACTTTACTGAAGGGGTAGTGGACACGTGGAACATTCGCCCATCAGAAGGCCATTTTAAACAGAGGGTAATAAAGGGTCCAGTGCCGAGTGGCTCTTACCTGCCACCACCTTCTGTGTTACCCTGATAAGATAATGTGCCAGACGGCCATGTTATGCCAAGCTGCGTGCCCACAGTAATGCCCATGGAGATGTGCTGACAGGTGGCACTGTGTATCTGATCTCTCTCATCCGTGTTTACATTCATGCCCAGTGCAGGGGGTTGTGCTCGTGGTGTCATGCCCTGTGGTACTGGTAACCAGGCCAGG
>WWET01000019.1:1757930-1771920 GCA_011038615.1 Limnodynastes dumerilii
CACACTCTCTGTGTCAGGGTTGGCTGATTTAGACCATATAGGTCTTTTTTTTTTTTTTTATTCAGTGAATTCACACACACAACAGAGAAATAAAAAAGGTGAACCAGATCAGAGGTACTAAATCTGCCTAACATCAGCTAAGACTTCACAAGCTCATAACCTAACAATTTATAAGTAGGATTAATGCTTAACATTTGCCTTCTCTTGTTTTTAATTGCATCTCTCTCTGAGTGTACTTTGTGTGATTTCATATGTTTAGTCTATATACTGACTAATAAGCAGCATAAGATGTAAAATAAATCAGATCAAAGCTTCATAACTCTGGATTGATGTTAGAAAAGCATTAAAACAAGGTTTATAATAGATAGCAATGTGTCATAGTAATAATATAATAAGCCGGATTCCATTTTTTATTTTCACTTAAACATTAATGAAAATAAAAACTGGTTAAAAAAACGTAAATCAAAAAATGGTTTAGAAATAAAAACTCCACCCTCTTCCAGGCTCCGCCCCCATCCGCACTCTCCTATGTACAGTCTCTTCATTCCTCTCATCCGCTTTAACTAATCTCGTTTGCTGGACTAAATCCCGGCACGCTACGGCAACGCTCAGCCGCGCACGCAATGTGTATAAATCTTAGCGACTTGTCACCGTGTTGTTATGCAAATCCCGCTGATTGCGGTATCTGCCCGAAGCGAAATGTATTTCTAATATTCCTGCTCACCGCCGGCCTCTATGTAAATGTCTCTATTCATGTTGTGTAACTGTGGCTGATGTTTAAGTGGAGTCTTCTCAATGGTGTTTATCTGGGTAAATGATTTGATGAATTCATTATAACGGTGACGTCCTGATTTACCACCTTGAGATCTTTAATTCCCCGATCCAATACGAGGCGCTCGGACGCCACTCTCTCTCCTATAATTTACATTTAGAAGGCACATTATCAGTCCTCTGCCATCGCAGATTTCTCTCTCTCTTAGATGGCGGCGATATGTTTGGGGTGAGCAGGTAACCTATTACCCGTCCAGGGGATTCTTATGGATCTGTCTCTGGAGTCCAATGTGGACTCTCATTTCCGAGGCCGAGGTAGAGGCAATAATATGAATTGTTCTGTGATTTTATTGTGAAATAACAGAATCTGATGTTATGATGTTAAAGACTCATTATGGATTCTTGGTGGTGTAAAGCTGTACCCAGAGACTCGCAGCGTTATCGGGGGTGGGGAGGGCGCGGATCAGACAGAGAGACGTCTCCGGGGGTAGATGAGCCTCATCAGCGACTCTTAGTGCAGTGATTTTAATCAGCGTCTCGTTATGGAAATGAGGCGGCTGCGTTACAGATGGAAGATAGGAGGATTTTCAATGGGACACATTTTTTTAGGCTAATCTGTCAAAAATTCACATTTTGGTCCGGATCCACAGTTATGTGGTTTTCGCCTTACGCACGTTGTTTTAAGAATTGCGCATGCGTAGTAGCTTATTTACATTATCCGCGTACCATTTCTGTATGTAGATTGTGTAAGTGCGGTCTTTAGAAATGTTATGTAGATAGCATAAATGCGCAATTCTTAAAACCACGTACGTAAGACGGAAACTAAGTAACTGTGAACCTGCGGACGTTTGTCACTGAAAGAGAAGACACATTTTTTATTTATTCTATAAACATACGTCAGAAATAAAAGTTTAGCAAAATGAAATATATTTCTATGCATCTCTCGTAGATATCAATATTTTTTATGCTTATTTGCGTTTTGTACTTTACTTTCTGTTAACACAGATGAAAACATTTAGCTGAATTATTTGGGGATATGTAAAGGAACGATTTTGTTACGCTGCAGTCGGTGACCATGCTCCAGGGTGCATAGTGCAGGTGAGGCCCCCGTCCAGGGGATTATAATGGATCTGTCTCTGGAGTCCAATGTGGCCTCTCATTTCCGAGGCCGAGGTAGAGGCAATAATATGAATTGTTCTGTGATTTTATTGTGAAATAACAGAATCTGATGTTATAAGATTAAAGACTCATTATGGATTCTTGGTGGTGTAAAGCTGTACCCAGAGACTCGCAGCGTTATCGGGGGTGGGGAGGGCGCGGATCAGACAGAGAGACGTCTCTGGGGGTAGATGAGCCTCATCAGCGACTCTGTTATTCTGTAACTCTGTGATGTTAATCAGCGTCTCGTTATGGAAATGATGTGGCTGCGTTACAGATGGAAGATAGGACGATTTTATGCTTTGTTAATAAGATCTTTGGACTGCATCCAGACTAGTAATCCTGGGTATTGACTGGGGAAGGTCTGTAAGCGCCGGTCTAACTTCTAGCCACTCCCCCTACGCCAGACACAAGGGAGGGCTGATCCAGAGTAATGGCAGAACAGGTGAAAGTGTAGACCTGAGCAGCAGTACCCGCGCTGACCTGCAGGGGGGAGATTTACACTGACAGAGTTGAGAGATGAAGTTTCTAAACTCTAATTTACAGGTTAACAGAGCTATGCAACCTAACCTTAACCCTCCAGTCAGTGCAGCTTATCCTTAACCCTCCTCTCGGCGCAGCCTATCCTCCAGTCAGCGCAGCCTATCCTTAATCCTCCACTCCACCCAGTGCAGCCTGACCTTAATCCCTCACTCAGCACAGCCTAACCTTAACCTTCCACTCAGCGCAGCCTATCCTTAACCCTCCTCTCAGTGCAGCCTAACGATAACCCTCCACTCCACTCAGTGTAGCCTGACCTTAATCCCTCGCTCAGCACAGCATAACCGTAATCCGTCGCTCAGCACAGCCTAACCTTAGCCCTCTGCTTAGTGAAGTGTAACATTAACCCTCCGCTCAGTGCAGCCTAACCTCAGTCACTCGTTCAGCACAGCCTAACCTCAATCCCTCGCTCAGCACAGCCTAACCTTAATCAGTCGCTCAGCTCAGCCTAACCTTAACCTTCCACTCAGCGCAGCCTATCCTTAACCCTCTGCTTAGTGAAGTGTAACATTAAGCCTCCGCTCAGTGCAGCCGAACCTTAATCTTCCGCTTAGCGCAGCCGAACCTTAATCCTCCGCTCAGCGCAACCTAACCTTAACCCTTCGCTCTGTGCACCCTAACCTTAACCGTCTCTTCACCGTAGTCTAACTCTAACTTTCCCTTAGTAGCATCCTAAACCTAAACCTAAACCGAACATTAAAATCCACATTTAGTTTAATACTCACCAGTCCGCGACGCGCCAAGTCCGGAAGTGTCCAGCAGGTTTCCTTGTCGCCAAAGCAGGCGTCACAATCGATTGAAGAGTTGTGGATCCTCCATCATTGATGATCCAGCATCCTGCACCCCAGTGTTGTGGAGTACCCGTCAGTCAGATGTGCGCACTGTACGCGACTGTATCCCCTATGCAGTATATGCGTTGTGCAACCTATTTTCACCGCATGCGTTACTGTGTGCTCCCCATGTTTCAGTATAGCTTTTCTGGGTTTATGTTGGCGCTTGTTTCGCCGTTACTCTCATACTCTTATGATGCCCTTTTTGGAAGCTGCGTTGCTTTAGCGCCAGGCCGGTGCCGTGAGGACTCCTGTGGCTGTTCCGGTAGGAGAGTTGTGGCGGAATCGGGAATTTTTGACCCCCTCACTGTATCATATTCTAATGTTTTCTAAGTCTTCATCCAGATAAAACCTTCCGCCGCGTTGCCCATCTACCGGCCCATTGCGTAATTCCCGGGACTGAGTCTTGTGTAAAATATCGTATTGCGTCATTTTTCCTGTTCGTGGTCCGTTAAACACGTAATCATCATATGTCTCAATATCTGAAATAAATGACACAAGGATTCATTTTATTGAGCATTTTGAGGATTAGAATTCGTATTATTAGACCACAAAATGTCGCCCGATGCAGACGGCGTAAACGCTTTATATAACTGTCCTTGAAGCTTTTCTATACAGACTAATTAATCCTCTCCGGCCTGGACTGGCCGACGCTGGCCGTAATGTCTTCCCTCCGAGATACATCTCTCTCCTAATAGAAGGAGCTGCTTCGTTACCCGGCAAATTGTTCCAACAGAACTCGTTAAAGATTCATTAAATAGGACTATTAACATACCAAGTATTGAAAGCCGTCTCCGTAACCCCTTCCCAGCCAGAGGAATCTGAATTTCATACTGTTTTATAAACCCATTGCACCAAAGTATTTTTCTTGGGGGGAGCATTTAGAAATCACTGATTAACCTGAGCGGTTATTTAGTAGTTCTCAGCATATTCTAGTGGCCTAGTCTGCCCCTAAGCCTTAAAGGAACTTTTATTGGCCATTTATGGTAGATTAGCCTGTGTGCCATGGAATACGGTGAATATAGAAGGCGTTATTTGGGGAATGATTCCATATGCAATGAATCGGTGAAATTCTGCTCTTGACAAGGTTTTTTGTTTTGGATGTGAGGACATGGGGTGAAATGCGTCGAATCACTGCAGAGATGTGTGTTATCTGCTCTTTCTACCACGACAACTAGCAAACATTACTTCAGGTTTCTTAACACTTCTTAGACTTTTCTGTTCTTACTAGTATGACCCCGTCAGGATGGTGATGGACGACGTCCAGGCATTAACAGTGGAGATTCATAAACGCGTTGCAGTCTCGCCATGTGTCCACCATCTTATAATGTATTATTTGTGTAGAGCTTACTGTAGCTCAGGTTCCATTCAGTCATCCCACCCTGGAGTAACCTCATTGTCTGTGCTCTGTCCTGTGACGTGGAAGCGACGCGTTTCTGTAACATTAGTTTTACCTGTGCCAGGTGGTTGTGTTTTGTGATTATTTGCTGGTTTTCATGCTCATAAATGTCTTTTCTTTGGCTGTAGTGTCTGATAATTCATGGTGTGTGCTTTTCTTATCATTATGGCTCCAGAGTTAAGTGTTTTCGGAAGTAACGATAAACGTTCAATGTGGGGTTAATTTTTTGGTGTTTTTTTTTTTTAACCTTCTCTATGCTGCAGGTTTGATGGAGATCCTCCCGGATCGCTGTGTGCAGATCGCCAAGAAAGAATTGCTGTTTGCCGGCTCGGTGGGGCTCATCACCTACCTTGGAGGCGTCATTTACATCAACAGGAAACGCACAAGCGATGCCAAGTCTGTCATGGCTGAGGTGGCACGGGCTATGATAGAGGACAATGTAAGTTGTGCCAACTGCATGATCTCAATTCTTATGTTAATAAGTCTGATAAAAAGCGCTGACTCAACAGCTACGCGACAATACAGAGCAGTAATCTCGAGCCCGAGGGAACATTATTAGTGCTATTAGCCTATAGTGGAATATGATGGCAAGTTTTAATTACCCTTCTCCTATGCACTCACAGACGCTATTCTGAAATGCATTTATTTCTGCAAATTGAAACGCGTTGATATCATTTATATTTATAAGCGTTTTCTATCGATCATCCAGTTTTTTTTACTTCTATGAATTAATTTAGTAGCTATTTAGCGACAGAATGTATTTATAATGAACTTTCTCACATTAAGTGATCTGCTGAGGATCAGATCTGGGTCTGCATGAGGTTGCAGGATCAGACTGTGATGTTATATGGAGTTAGGAGCAGTAGGATGGTGAATGTGTGATATAATATGGAGTTTGGAGCAGTAGGGGGGTAAATAGGTGGTATTATATGGAGTTAGGAGCAGTAGGACGTTGCATGTGTGATATTATATGGAGTTAGGAGCAGTAGGATGGTGAATGTGTGATATTACCGTAGAATACAGAAAAAAAATATTTTGAACCAAATAGTGTCCAGCACCCAGCATCACCCATCATGTCCTCCACCCAGCATCACCCATCATGTCCTGCACCCAGCATCACCCATCATGTCCTGCACCCAGCATCACCCATCATGTCCTCCACCCAGCATCACCCATCATGTCCTCCACCCAGCATCACCCATCATGTCCTCCACCCAGCATCACCCATCATGTCCTCCACCCAGCATCACCCATCATGTCCTCCACCCAGCATCACCCATCATGTCCTCCACCCAGCATCACCCATCATGTCCTCCACCCAGCATCACCCATCATGTCCTCCACCCAGCATCACCCATCATGTCCTCCACCCAGCATCACCCATCATGTCCTGCACCCAGCATCACCCATCATGTCCTCCACCCAGCATCACCCATCATGTCCTCCACCCAGCATCACCCATCATGTCCTCCACCCAGCATCACCCATCATGTCCTCCACCCAGCATCACCCATCATGTCCTCCACCCAGCATCACCCATCATGTCCTCCACCCAGCATCACCCATCATGTCCTCCACCCAGCATCACCCATCATGTCCTCCACCCAGCATCACCCATCATGTCCTCCACCCAGCATCACCCATCATGTCCTGCACCCAGCATCACCCATCATGTCCTCCACCCAGCATCACCCATCATGTCCTCCACCCAGCATCACCCATCATGTCCTCCACCCAGCATCACCCATCATGTCCTCCACCCAGCATCACCCATCATGTCCTCCACCCAGCATCACCCATCATGTCCTCCACCCAGCATCACCCATCATGTCCTCCACCCAGCATCACCCATCATGTCCTCCACCCAGCATCACCCATCATGTCCTCCACCCAGCATCACCCATCATGTCCTGCACCCAGCATCACCCATCATGTCCTCCACCCAGCATCACCCATCATGTCCTCCACCCAGCATCACCCATCATGTCCTCCACCCAGCATCACCCATCATGTCCTCCACCCAGCATCACCCATCATGTCCTCCACCCAGCATCACCCATCATGTCCTCCACCCAGCATCACCCATCATGTCCTCCACCCAGCATCACCCATCATGTCCTCCACCCAGCATCACCCATCATGTCCTCCACCCAGCATCACCCATCATGTCCTGCACCCAGCATCACCCATCATGTCCTCCACCCAGCATCACCCATCATGTCCTCCACCCAGCATCACCCATCATGTCCTCCACCCAGCATCACCCATCATGTCCTCCACCCAGCATCACCCATCATGTCCTCCACCCAGCATCACCCATCATGTCCTCCACCCAGCATCACCCATCATGTCCTCCACCCAGCATCACCCATCATGTCCTCCACCCAGCATCACCCATCATGTCCTCCACCCAGCATCACCCATCATGTCCTGCACCCAGCATCACCCATCATGTCCTCCACCCAGCATCACCCATCATGTCCTCCACCCAGCATCACCCATCATGTCCTCCACCCAGCATCACCCATCATGTCCTCCACCCAGCATCACCCATCATGTCCTCCACCCAGCATCACCCATCATGTCCTCCACCCAGCATCACCCATCATGTCCTCCACCCAGCATCACCCATCATGTCCTCCACCCAGCATCACCCATCATGTCCTCCACCCAGCATCACCCATCATGTCCTGCACCCAGCATCACCCATCATGTCCTCCACCCAGCATCACCCATCATGTCCTCCACCCAGCATCACCCATCATGTCCTCCACCCAGCATCACCCATCATGTCCTCCACCCAGCATCACCCATCATGTCCTCCACCCAGCATCACCCATCATGTCCTCCACCCAGCATCACCCATCATGTCCTCCACCCAGCATCACCCATCATGTCCTCCACCCAGCATCACCCATCATGTCCTCCACCCAGCATCACCCATCATGTCCTGCACCCAGCATCACCCATCATGTCCTCCACCCAGCATCACCCATCATGTCCTCCACCCAGCATCACCCATCATGTCCTCCACCCAGCATCACCCATCATGTCCTCCACCCAGCATCACCCATCATGTCCTCCACCCAGCATCACCCATCATGTCCTCCACCCAGCATCACCCATCATGTCCTCCACCCAGCATCACCCATCATGTCCTCCACCCAGCATCACCCATCATGTCCTCCACCCAGCATCACCCATCATGTCCTGCACCCAGCATCACCCATCATGTCCTCCACCCAGCATCACCCATCATGTCCTCCACCCAGCATCACCCATCATGTCCTCCACCCAGCATCACCCATCATGTCCTCCACCCAGCATCACCCATCATGTCCTCCACCCAGCATCACCCATCATGTCCTCCACCCAGCATCACCCATCATGTCCTCCACCCAGCATCACCCATCATGTCCTCCACCCAGCATCACCCATCATGTCCTCCACCCAGCATCACCCATCATGTCCTGCACCCAGCATCACCCATCATGTCCTCCACCCAGCATCACCCATCATGTCCTCCACCCAGCATCACCCATCATGTCCTCCACCCAGCATCACCCATCATGTCCTCCACCCAGCATCACCCATCATGTCCTCCACCCAGCATCACCCATCATGTCCTCCACCCAGCATCACCCATCATGTCCTCCACCCAGCATCACCCATCATGTCCTCCACCCAGCATCACCCATCATGTCCTCCACCCAGCATCACCCATCATGTCCTGCACCCAGCATCACCCATCATGTCCTCCACCCAGCATCACCCATCATGTCCTCCACCCAGCATCACCCATCATGTCCTCCACCCAGCATCACCCATCATGTCCTCCACCCAGCATCACCCATCATGTCCTCCACCCAGCATCACCCATCATGTCCTCCACCCAGCATCACCCATCATGTCCTCCACCCAGCATCACCCATCATGTCCTCCACCCAGCATCACCCATCATGTCCTCCACCCAGCATCACCCATCATGTCCTGCACCCAGCATCACCCATCATGTCCTCCACCCAGCATCACCCATCATGTCCTCCACCCAGCATCACCCATCATGTCCTCCACCCAGCATCACCCATCATGTCCTCCACCCAGCATCACCCATCATGTGTGGTATTATATGGAGTTAGGAGCAGTAGGGGGGTGAATGTTGTGTGATTGGACTGAGCAGCCTATGTTCTGGGTCATCCCTTGGACACTGATGTCAGATTCTCTCTGTAGTTAAAGGTTTGGGTGTATCCCGAAGGAACCAGAAACAATAGCGGTGACTTCCTTCCGTTCAAAAAAGGGGCTTTTCATCTCGCTCTGCAGGCAAAGGTGAGGAATGGCGGCATGTCAGCGCCTCGTGCTGCGGTCATACAATTCTGAATTTAGAATATGTCTCTTAGATCTCTGGTTACATCCGTTCTATGAAGGGACTTTAGGGGCCAGATTTACTAAGCTGCGGGTTTGGGGAAGTGGAGATGTTGCCCATAGCAACCAATCAGATTCTAGCTCTCATTTTCCTATGTATACTAGAGAATGTCAGCTAGAATCTGATTGGCTGCTATTGGCAACATCTCCACTTTTTCACTCCCGCAGTGTAGTCACGTCTGTTAATGTGATAGAAACCGTTACCAGCGTTACTTGTTTGATTCTGTGTTCTGTTCCCTGTGTTGACCAAATAAGTTCTTTTGCTGACTACATCATTCCCGGACAACACGTGTCTTCCAGGTGTCGTGGAACTACAAATCCCAGCACCCCATAAGAGCATTCTGGGAGCTGTAGTCTCACTTCGCCTGGAGAGGTGCAGGTTGGCCGTGAGGAGGGGGGGGGGCTGAGTAGGGTATTCCCGGGTTTCGTGGCACTGTGATAATCCGTGTCTCCTGCTGCTTCCAGGTCCCCATCATTCCCGTGGTCTATTCCTCCTTCACCAGCTTCTACGACAGACGGAAGAGACTGTTCACAGGAGGTGAGTGTCGTACATACAGGGCGACTGTAATCACACCCTAAGCCTGCTCTGTGTGTGGCATCTGCTCTGGGGATCTCTGGCTTATAGCGTTGGGGGGATTATCGGCTTTGCCCAGCTCCGCTCAGGGGAATGTGATGGCTTTTTAATCTGCTGAAAGCGACTTGTAGAGATTTGTTTTACAGATCGGGATGGAGCCAGCATGTCTCAGTGGCCCTGTGTCTCCCTCCTGGGGATTTGGTCAGGGCAGTGACTGCCACCTGCTGGGAGCTTTGTGGTACTACTGGTTCCCCTGTTTCCCTTCAGTTTTCATTTAGAGATGCACAAAGGAGGGAATTTTGTACAGTGACGTCTCAATATAAAGATCTTACAATAATTAATCTGACCGATCAGCTTTGTATTTTTTATTTTTACATTTTCAGGAACAATCAAAGTGGAAATTCTGCCGAAAATAGACATTTCGGAAATAAAAGAGGAAAATATTTCTGACCTGACTGAAAAATGCTATAATGACATGCGGCAAGTGTTCTTCAGAATCTCCAATAAACCGTCCAATCACGGTGACAAGAAGACTCCACGTCAATAGACGCCCGTACCAGATATATCACCGGCAATGAGACACGCCCATAATTGAAAAATCACCAGTAAGGACACACCCATACCAGAAACTTCAACGTCAAGGAGACACCCCGGTAACAGCCACATCACCGGTATGTACCAGTTATAGTACCGGTAAAGAGACACATCTGGTCACATCACCGCAGACGGAGACACACTCTTACTGGATACATCACCAGGACAGAACCAAACCAGTATGAAGGCACAACCGGACCTTAAACCGGATCGGGCAATGCACTGTGATTGTCCTAGACCCCCGCACTCTCTCTTGCTGGGATTACCAAAGATTACCCGAGATGCTTTAATATTTTACTCTGGGATTTGTGACGTGTGACATTCCTATACATGGATATAAGGAGTACAAATCACGGTCTATCACGGAAACCGGTTTCACGGTGCGGATGAAACGTTCTGTGGGATCGTGTAAGATTCATACCTCACCGATGTCCTATTGTAGTATTCAGGGAAACAGGCCGCGTTCCTATTCTGGTGGCCAAAAAGTGGCGTTTCTGCCTTTATTGTGTCTCGATAATGGCTTTACCGGTTGGCACACATTTACCACATCAGATATTGATGAGTTGTTCTAATGAAGATTTTATATCTGTCTGTAACATACACTCGGGAGGGGAGGGGGATGGGGGCAATCTGCCTCCGAGCCATTTAATAATCCTGTTTTAAGCCAGAGATTGGTGCACGGCGCTGCCTTCCCGGTCACGGTTATTGGCACAATGAATGCGCATATTACTCTGACCTAAACCTTTCCGGGTACTCACCTCTTCTATATTATAATCCACAGCAATATGTTCTTCCCTAAACCAGAGATAGATAAATGGTAAAAGCGTGTATCTCCTGGGGTGCGCCACCACCTCTAACTCTCCGGACTCGTGCGTGATTCCGGGTAATGTAACTTACAGAGCGACTACTGGAAATTGTTCATTTTTGCCTTCAGTAATTTATTGATGTATAATTACAGTATAAATACTACGGAAGTATTGGGGGGATAAAAATGCCCTTTTTTTGTTATTGTTGGAGAGAATGTAATTCATAGCTTTATATGAACGTTTGTCATATAGAAATATATTTTATAGAGAGGTTTATTGCAAAGTAACGTTTTATAAGTGCATTCTGCCAAAGCGTTTGCCAAAGAGTTTCTGGATCATTCCACGTTTTAATGGCCGTGCAAAAAAAAAAATTCCTATGTAACACAAATGGTTGTTTCTTGCATAATTGTCACAGGTTTTGCCGTATTTACGAAAGTTCTGGTTATTAAAGCAGGTTTTCCACCGGTAGTCATTAGCTTCAGGTATCGGTAATCCCTACTTACTGCCGGGAGAGGGAGAGTCACCTCATGCGTTACGGCACTGTCTCTTATTCCGTGGCGCAGTTTTATCGTTGGATGTCACATTTATTATGAGGTGATATAAGGAGCTTTATCGAGCTAGGTGTCTGATATACTCAGTGTCGCCTCTATGCTTTTCAAGGCATTGTATGGTTGCTATGGGTTACAGCACCTTATACACTGTGGAATGCTGATGTTAGTGTTATTGTTTTTTCTTGATCAGATTGAACCCCATTTTGTTGCTGATTAATTTGCACCTTAAATGTTTGACACAGACACTAATTGTAACAAAGCCTTAATAGGGAGCACAGATACCGACTCTCCCGCTTTATAGAGAATGATAGGAACGTGCTGTTTTATAGTGTGATGTCCTTGTAAAAAACCAAAAACAATCATTGAAAAGGAGAATGGATGAAAACGTTATGTAACGATGTGTTTTTTTTTATGGATCTAAAGATCACAGTACAATTATTTTATTTTAGTCTATTTACTGATGTTTTATGGATAAAAGTGCTCTGTTCCTATATAAAAGTTCTAATAATTTATCTTTAATTGTAAATATTGGTTTCTTCTAAACGTAACTTAACCCCTTCATCCACTCGCCTCTTCATATATACAAATAATAGCTATATTTTTCTATACACACAAATGACCTTTCTAGTGAAGTTCCCTCCCTCCCTGCTGGCCAGATTGCTGGGACTTGTAGTGCCACGGGATCTGACTTCTTACACTCGGCAGTGACGACAAAAGACATTTATGTGAGTTTGTTGAGTTTTTATTATGCCAAAAAAAGTAAGTTCCTTTTATCAAATACAAATGCTTTTATACGACACCCAGTCTTGTACCATGCGGAGTCTTCACATTTGTTACTTGAACGTTTTATAATCTTAGAACACGGCACAAACCGTTGTTTCATTGTGTGATTCACATGTTGTGTGTCTGTTGTGATAAATTCCATTTGTTTAATGCTGTGTTAAATAAAATAATAATCAGCAAATGATTCGTATGCGCCAATCTCCTGCTTTTCTGACGGTTGGCGTCAGGGGTATGATCATAAGGAGGTGGTTTCTCCTACACACTGTATATCGCGGAGATGTGCAGCGGCCCAGACGCCGAAGTCCTAAGGGCCGGTGCCCGCTAGCGTGGAGTTTGCGTCATTTATGCTTATAATAATAATAATGACTTATTACTTTACTAGTTACTGCTGGATTTCTGTCTGTACCAATGGTGAGTGCACGGGGAGAGCGAAGCAGCTCTGACACTCCGTAACGAGCACTTAGTCGCTTCCACTATCTATATAAATGCCAGCAAAAGACTGCATGATGGTGATGTAGACCCTCCCAGATGACCCATTCCACCAGGCACACAATACTCCACTCCGGAGCTTCCAACTGTCACACACCTGGATTTAATGAATTAGCTGATGTTTGAAAAACATTTCTGTCTAACACAGGTGGTTACCATAGTAACTGATTGTTGAAAGCTCAGGAGTGGAGTATTTTGTATCTAGTGGAACGGGTCATGTTGGAGGGTCTGGTATTGCCAGAGGGCACCAAACCCTGCTCCCAAAATCTACAATAAAATGCACAACTTGACTGATATTTTTCGAGTCCCTTAGAATATGATACATAGGACGGTGTCGCCCATAGCAGCCAATCATCTTCCAGCTCTCGTGTACCAAGAACATAAGAGAACGATAGCCGGGATCTACAGTCAGGCTGCGCGGAATCTCCCAGGTGCCCGGTAAGCATAGAAATGCCCACACTACGTAACGTACAATATGTACCGCAACCGTGCAATTGTGAGCATCTTGTGAGTATGTACAGGAGTGATGTCCGGGACGTGTATTGAGGTACAAAACAATGGCAGACTCTGACGCGCTCTTTGTACGTCAGAATCAGCAGATCGCCATAGTCTAGATATTTCTATATACATCTGTATCGCTGCCGCTTCACCAATCAGACGTCATTCTTACACGAGCCTGAAACAGAAAATGGAGGTTATCATTAGTATATAATTATCCTTATTGTATATCATCATCATTATTCTATATTATCAGCATTATATATTATATTACCATCATTATTTATTATCATTATTATAGATCATTATTGTTTATCATATATTATTATCATCGTTATATATATTATCAGCATTATATATTATATTACCATCATTATTTATCATATATTATTATCATCATTATTTATCATCATTATTTATCATTATTATTATATATTATCATTATAGATTATTGTTTAATATATATTATTATCATCATTTTTATCATATTATCATCATTATTTATCATCATTATTTATCATTATTATTATATATTATCATTATAGATTATTGTTTAATATATATTATTATATTAT
>WWET01000019.1:1784441-1812620 GCA_011038615.1 Limnodynastes dumerilii
GTGTAGGGAGACTGTGTACTATTCCCTGGGTATAAGGTTTATCCTGCAGTGTAACAGTATAGGAGTCAGATCAGAACACAGGTCCATTATTATCTCATTACAACAGATCATTAACCCATGCACACACCCCATCCAGAGTCACCCCGGTGCCCGGGGCCCCCGGCTGAGAGAAGACATCACTACCCATCCAGAGTCACCCCGGTGCCCGGGTCCCCCGGCTGAGAGAACACATCACTACCCATCCAGAGTCACCCCGGTGCCCGGGTCCCCCGGCTGAGAGAACACATCACTACCCATCCAGAGTCACTCCGGTGCCCGGGTCCCCCGGCTGAGAGAAGAGATCACTACCCATCTAGAGCCACACCGGTGCCCGGGTCCCCCGGCTGAGAGAAGAGATCACTACCCATCCAGAGTCACACCGGTGCCCGGGGCCCCCGGCTGAGAGAAGACATCTGATAACGTGACAAAGAATTTGGCAGCCAAGTGCTGTTGTGCAATACCCCTACCATCCACTAGGTGGCGCAGAACACAACGATCAGCTGAACTTTGTTCGCACTTCGCGTTAGATCTCATGATAGTAAATAGCTGAAGATAATCTCCCGTGTATTAATGAATAATCTCACGTAAAGCATCTCACAGGACACAGATCTCACACCACATGAAGGAGAGGGCTCCGTTCCCCGAGCCTGACACTATCCTATTACCTAAAACTCCAGGCCTGGTTTGCATTAGCCTAGTCCGGTGCAGGCTGGGAACATTAACCCTTGCAGCATGCACGGTGTATTATTAACCTCTGCATGATCGGGGACACTAATGCGATGTCTGAGATTGGAGGGGGGGTGGTGTGTGTGTGTGTGTGGGGGGGGCTACTTATTAATTACACCCCCTCCCCCCATCCACTAGGCGGAGATTTATGCAAGGAAAGGACATTATGCGGTACATAGAGAGGGGTCCATGTGAGGAACTACAAGTCCCAGCAACATATAGCTCTATACATCTGGAGAGCTACATGATGTCCATACCTGAAGCCAGTAGTGTGTGACACGGTGATGACAGAGTGGTGACAGCCCCCCCCCTTTATTCTATGCAAGGTCTGCAAGTGTAGCGTCTGCTTAACCCCTTCACTACTGAGATGCATGCAAAGTACAACCCGGTGGTCAGTGCGTCCCTGTGGCCCTGTGCTGTACTCACTCTGACTGCTGGGTTCAGGGGATGGGCCTATTACTCCCCGCTAGGGACCTGGTCACTGAGTCTCTGCAGATGGAGAAGACTTTAGGTCGCTGCTGGGATCGAACCCATGGAGTGAAGTAGACATTGATCGGTAG
The DNA here is from genome assembly GCA_011038615.1 of Limnodynastes dumerilii. Taxonomy (NCBI): domain Eukaryota; kingdom Metazoa; phylum Chordata; class Amphibia; order Anura; family Limnodynastidae; genus Limnodynastes; species Limnodynastes dumerilii. The sequence goes on from WWET01000019.1 coordinate 1,785,767, forward strand.
AGGGAAAGTGACAGGGAGTTCAGGGGACCCCTCCCCCCACGTGCCGGTGGGAAAGGCCCCCCTCTCCCCCTCTCCCATTGGATGGGGGCAGCCTTTACATGAAGAGAGTTCACCTGATCCCCTCCCATCCTCCTGCATCCAGGGGTCTCCCACAGTCCACAGACTCCAGAGGGGCATCTGCCGGGGAGAGAGCAGCAGCCTGGAGCCCTGCACTGTGGAGGGACACGGACACACAGGACACCAGCAATTATGTCTATTGGGTGAACTTTCATGGACTGAGATGCTCTGCAGAATATATCTCATGTCTGTATCAGTGGGTAGAGGGACAGAGCAATGCTCTGCAGAATATATCTCATGTCTATATTAGTGGGTAGAGGGACAAAGCAATGCTCTGCAGAATATATCTTATGTCTATATCAGTGGGCAGAGGGACAGAGCAATGCTCTGCAGATCTCTAGAGGTAACAGTAATGTAATAATCTGCAGAATATAACACTATGTGTTTGTGATGGAACAGAGCAATGTTCTGCAGACATCTAGAAAAGTTAGTAGTGTAATAATCTGCAGAATATATTACTATGTGTCTGTGACAGAAAGAGGAATGCTCTGCAGATCTCTAGAGAGGTCTGTGCTGTATTAATCTGCAGGATATATCACTTCATATGTGATGAGACAATGAAATGTTCTGCAGATCTCTAAAGAGGTCATTGTAATAATCTGCAGGATAAATCACTATGTATCTGTCAGGGGGAGATGGGACAATGCAATGATCTGCAGATTTCTAAAGAGGTCAGTAATGTAATAATCTGCAGAATATATCACTGTATCTGTGATTGAATGGAGCGATGCTCTGCAGGTCTCTATAGAGGTCAGTAACATAATAATCTGCAGAATAGATCACTATGTATCGGTGATGGAGCGATGCTCTGCAGAGCAGTCCCTGGACAGGGCCCATGTCAGCAGCTTCTGTGTCCCATCTGTCAGTCAGGACATTAGTCTGACAGGTGACACAGTGATTGGCAGCTGCCTGGAAGAAGATCTGCAGCAGCCATGTCTTGTATCAGGCTGGCTCCCTCCCTGACTGCTGTGTAACGAGTCTCTGGAGGCCTCTGGCACATTGTATGACAATAATTCCCATTAAGATCAATATCACAGATATACAAGTAATCAGACCCGTCCCGACCACACACAATCGCTTCTCATTCACACACCCGTTATGGGATCTATGAGTACTGCAATTTATGGGCATTCTGTGAATAAGCCTATAATCATTCATCAGTACATTGTCCTTACTTGTGGCATTGTGTAGTGTCCTGATATAAATTCCCTTATATGTAATATATAACCGTCCATCATTCCTCTATAACCAGCATGAGTACAGCATTATACACAGCGCAGGTCACATGATCAGTGATTATATAAAGTATACACAAATTTAAGGCTCATTTTTAATATAAGAATCTGTTGTGTTCCTGGTGTTGATGTCACATAACACACGTGTAACACTACTGAACACCAGTAAGGAGGGTAAGGAGCGATAAAAAAGCGTAACAATAATAACATACGACAGCGCATGTTAAATGCAGATAAGTCTCGTGTAGATATAATACATTGTAATAATAATACATTGTAATAATAATAATAAGATATAATAATAATAATAATAAGATATAATAATAATAATAATAAGATATATAAAATTGTAATAATTATAAGATATAATAATAACGTAATAATACATTGTAAAAATAAGATATAATAATACATAGTTATAATAATACATTGGAATAATAATAAGATATAATAACATATAATAATACATCGTAATAATAATAAGATATAATAATAATACATTGTTATAATAATACATTGTAATAATAAGTTGTAGATAATAAATTGCAGGAAAAGCCTTGGGAATAATGACACACCTTTTACTGTCCCCAGAATCTGCAGATCATCTCGCCAGCTCGGACCGTCCTCACGTAACTGTGGGTAAAAATTGCAGCATGTTACCACATGTGGGAAAATATATCGTCCCTAATCCTATTTTTAATGGTGTATTTATAGAGCCATTTATTCTGCCAGACCTCATCCACACAGATATCACAGAGTATAAACTTGCACATGATCGATATGCACAGGAGAGTGTATAACACAGGACTGACGTGACCCGGGACAGGAGAGTGTATAACACAGGACTGACGTGACCCGGGACAGGAGAGTGTATAACACAAGACTGACGTGACCCGGGACAGGCGAGTGTATAACACAGGACTGACGTGACCCGGGACAGGAGAGTGTATAACACAGGACTGACGTGACCCGGGACAGGAGAGTGTATAACACAGGACTGACGTGACCCGGGACAGGAGAGTGTATAACACAGGACTGACGTGACCCGGGACAGGAGAGTGTATAACACAGGACTGACGTGACCCGGGACAGGAGAGTGTATAACACAGGACTGACGTGACCCGGGACAGGAGAGTGTATAACACAGGACTGACGTGACCCGGGACAGGAGAGTGTATAACACAGGACTGACGTGACCCGGGACAGGAGAGTGTATAACACAGGACTGACGTGACCCGGGACAGGAGAGTGTATAACACAGGACTGACGTGACCCGGGACAGGAGAGTGTATAACACAGGACTGACGTGACCCGGGACAGGAGAGTGTATAACACAGGACTGACGTGACCCGGGACAGGAGAGTGTATAACACAGGACTGACGTGACCCGGGACAGGAGAGTGTATAACACAGGACTGACGTGACCCGGGACAGGAGAGTGTATAACACAGGACTGACGTGACCCGGGACAGGAGAGTGTATAACACAGGACTGACGTGACCCGGGACAGGAGAGTGTATAACACAGGACTGACGTGACCCGGGACAGGAGAGTGTATAACACAGGACTGACGTGACCCGGGACAGGAGAGTGTATAACACAGGACTGACGTGACCCGGGACAGGAGAGTGTATAACACAGGACTGACGTGACCCGGGACAGGAGAGTGTATAACACAGGACTGACGTGACCCGGGACAGGAGAGTGTATAACACAGGACTGACGTGACCCGGGACAGGAGAGTGTATAACACAGGACTGACGTGACCCGGGACAGGAGAGTGTATAACACAGGACTGACGTGACCCGGGACAGGAGAGTGTATAACACAGGACTGACGTGACCCGGGACAGGAGAGTGTATAACACAGGACTGACGTGACCCGGGACAGGAGAGTGTATAACACAGGACTGACGTGACCCGGGACAGGAGAGTGTATAACACAGGACTGACGTGACCCGGGACAGGAGAGTGTATAACACAGGACTGACGTGACCCGGGACAGGAGAGTGTATAACACAGGACTGACGTGACCCGGGACAGGAGAGTGTATAACACAGGACTGACGTGACCCGGGACAGGAGAGTGTATAACACAGGACTGACGTGACCCGGGACAGGAGAGTGTATAACACAGGACTGACGTGACCCGGGACAGGAGAGTGTATAACACAGGACTGACGTGACCCGGGACAGGAGAGTGTATAACACAGGACTGACGTGACCCGGGACAGGAGAGTGTATAACACAGGACTGACGTGACCCGGGACAGGAGAGTGTATAACACAGGACTGACGTGACCCGGGACAGGAGAGTGTATAACACAGGACTGACGTGACCCGGGACAGGAGAGTGTATAACACAGGACTGACGTGACCCGGGACAGGAGAGTGTATAACACAGGACTGACGTGACCCGGGACAGGAGAGTGTATAACACAGGACTGACGTGACCCGGGACAGGAGAGTGTATAACACAGGACTGACGTGACCCGGGACAGGAGAGTGTATAACACAGGACTGACGTGACCCGGGACAGGAGAGTGTATAACACAGGACTGACGTGACCCGGGACAGGAGAGTGTATAACACAGGACTGACGTGACCCGGGACAGGAGAGTGTATAACACAGGACTGACGTGACCCGGGACAGGAGAGTGTATAACACAGGACTGACGTGACCCGGGACAGGAGAGTGTATAACACAGGACTGACGTGACCCGGGACAGGAGAGTGTATAACACAGGACTGACGTGACCCGGGACAGGAGAGTGTATAACACAGGACTGACGTGACCCGGGACAGGAGAGTGTATAACACAGGACTGACGTGACCCGGGACAGGAGAGTGTATAACACAGGACTGACGTGACCCGGGACAGGAGAGTGTATAACACAGGACTGACGTGACCCGGGACAGGAGAGTGTATAACACAGGACTGACGTGACCCGGGACAGGAGAGTGTATAACACAGGACTGACGTGACCCGGGACAGGAGAGTGTATAACACAGGACTGACGTGACCCGGGACAGGAGAGTGTATAACACAGGACTGACGTGACCCGGGACAGGAGAGTGTATAACACAGGACTGACGTGACCCGGGACAGGAGAGTGTATAACACAGGACTGACGTGACCCGGGACAGGAGAGTGTATAACACAGGACTGACGTGACCCGGGACAGGAGAGTGTATAACACAGGACTGACGTGACCCGGGACAGGAGAGTGTATAACACAGGACTGACGTGACCCGGGACAGGAGAGTGTATAACACAGGACTGACGTGACCCGGGACAGGAGAGTGTATAACACAGGACTGACGTGACCCGGGACAGGAGAGTGTATAACACAGGACTGACGTGACCCGGGACAGGAGAGTGTATAACACAGGACTGACGTGACCCGGGACAGGAGAGTGTATAACACAGGACTGACGTGACCCGGGACAGGAGAGTGTATAACACAGGACTGACGTGACCCGGGACAGGAGAGTGTATAACACAGGACTGACGTGACCCGGGACAGGAGAGTGTATAACACAGGACTGACGTGACCCGGGACAGGAGAGTGTATAACACAGGACTGACGTGACCCGGGACAGGAGAGTGTATAACACAGGACTGACGTGACCCGGGACAGGAGAGTGTATAACACAGGACTGACGTGACCCGGGACAGGAGAGTGTATAACACAGGACTGACGTGACCCGGGACAGGAGAGTGTATAACACAGGACTGACGTGACCCGGGACAGGAGAGTGTATAACACAGGACTGACGTGACCCGGGACAGGAGAGTGTATAACACAGGACTGACGTGACCCGGGACAGGAGAGTGTATAACACAGGACTGACGTGACCCGGGACAGGAGAGTGTATAACACAGGACTGACGTGACCCGGGACAGGAGAGTGTATAACACAGGACTGACGTGACCCGGGACAGGAGAGTGTATAACACAGGACTGACGTGACCCGGGACAGGAGAGTGTATAACACAGGACTGACGTGACCCGGGACAGGAGAGTGTATAACACAGGACTGACGTGACCCGGGACAGGAGAGTGTATAACACAGGACTGACGTGACCCGGGACAGGAGAGTGTATAACACAGGACTGACGTGACCCGGGACAGGAGAGTGTATAACACAGGACTGACGTGACCCGGGACAGGAGAGTGTATAACACAGGACTGACGTGACCCGGGACAGGAGAGTGTATAACACAGGACTGACGTGACCCGGGACAGGAGAGTGTATAACACAGGACTGACGTGACCCGGGACAGGAGAGTGTATAACACAGGACTGACGTGACCCGGGACAGGAGAGTGTATAACACAGGACTGACGTGACCCGGGACAGGAGAGTGTATAACACAGGACTGACGTGACCCGGGACAGGAGAGTGTATAACACAGGACTGACGTGACCCTATAACCCCACAACATTACTGAGCATTGCACAGTCCCTATAACCTCACAACATTACTGAGCATTGCACAGTCCCTATAACCTCACAACATTACTGAGCATTGCACGCTCCCTATAACCTCACAACATTACTGAGCATTGCACAGTCCCTATAACCCCACATTACTGAGCAGTGACCTTCAGTCATCCCCCATACTCAATACATGGACTTCTTTAGGCAAAGCCGCTCAGTTAATCCAGTGTAACCACATGAGTGGGGTCTACAATCTCCTGGGATACGACCAGCGAGATGAACCAGGAATCCTACCTTCAGAATAAAAACATGGAGCATTGGCACCTAATAAAGACAGGTATTAGATGCAATTATTGACCCTGCGTGTATAGAGTGCATGTTCTGTGTATACATTCCTCCTCTCTCCAAGGGGTCTTCGTGTTTAACAGCCAAAGCTCCCTAACCCAACAGCCAATCAGAAGCGAGCTTTCATTAATGATTGATGAGAAGAGATTCGTGAGTGGCTGGAGTTAGTCAATGACTCTCCTGTTCTTCCTGCACTTTAAAAGTCATAAAAATCCCAATAAAGTCAATTTTAGTACACAATTCCATCCTAGCCCTACCAGGCTACAATCACTTATTAGGGAAACTGTTGCATCAATGATGTGTAGCAATAAATTAATCTATTAAAGCCTGTAAGACAGAAGCTACACAGAGAGATCCTTGGAGACACAATGATAAGACATGGAATTGTATCATCTCCGCAAGTAGCACAATTCACAATATACAGGGGGAATATACCGGCTACCATTACATTTCATTACTGGGGACATTAGCAAGGAATAAATAAGCAGAGAAGAAGATAACGGCAATATTCAGTGTATTCCTAGGCAGAAAATGCCATTTTAATTACATACAACAGAGGACAGAGACAAGCGATGGAAAATGAAGCAGCTCGGAATGAATGGATAGAAAGCGTGGCTCTGGGTGTAGAGGTAATGTTGCTGCCTTGGGGTCCTGGTAAGTGAGGAACATGGAGAAATGATGATTTGGGTGTGGAGGAGAGAAGAGGAAGAGGTGGCAGGAGATCATGGATTGGGAAAGTCGCTATAATGTGGCAATAGGCAGGTGGAGGAGATATTACCTGGATTACTGGGCTGGTGGCTTTGGGAGGTCCACGCTGCTTGCCAGCTCCTTGCAGTGCCCGGTAACTCCTCAGACCCTCTCATAGTGGTGGAGAAGATGGTCCCTCGCTGGTGCAGCCTGCGCTCTGCTCCTGACCCTCCCAAGCTCTGCTTTAAAGCCTCAGCAGTGTTAATTGAAATGTCCAAAAGGGATCTTTTTATGCTCCTCTTCCTGTGTAAATCAGGACTGGGTTGGACATCCAGGAGAGGAAATCCTGTGTGTGTTTGGGGCTGATAAAGTATTTTGGTAGAACAAACACTTGAGGCTCCAAACAAGAGGGCCCGGGGCCTGATGAGCATGCACTCAGCACTGGAGAGTGCTGAGGGGGAGAGCGAGCGCACACTTCCCAAAGCAGCACAGACCCCTGTTTATTTAAGGAATTGGATGTCAAGGTGGAGGAAATGGCAGCAGGCGACCAGAGAAGACCAGTCAACGCTGGCATGTCACCGGCTTGTAAAGTGTCAGTGTATGGCCATGATTTCCTCTGCAGGTCACCTATCGTGCCCTCCAATGACAGACGGGCAATGGCTGGGGACGGTGTCCCTCTAAACACTGCTGCTGGGGAACTATAAGTCTCAGCATCCCTTCCCCTTCAGTCTGCATAAGACATTCATCTCCAATAGATGGGCATTGTAGTATTTATTGTAATAAAAACATTATACGCTGCTGAGGAGGAAAGGGATCTAGGAGTCACTGTGTCATGTGACATAAAGGTAGACAAGCAATGCAACACAGCAATGAGAAAGGCAAGTCAGATGCTGGGTGTATAGGAGAGGGAAGCAGTGATGTCACTGTATAGGTCACTGGTGCGGCCTCACCTGGAATACTGGGGTCAGTTCTTAAGAGGGAAAATACGCATAGTGACTTAAGGCACCTAAAAACGGGGGCGGGGGAGGGGATCGGAGATCACACACGCAAGTGGGAATCCGGTCCCGTATCTCCAGCAATATTCTATAAGACAGGAGTCTCGGTAACGACTGATAGGAAAATGGCGATTGGTGAACGCTGTCAGCATTTTAGTGCCGTCGTGTTAACAGTCAGCATTCAGTACATCGGAACGGCAAATCCCACCCCTCCAGTCTATGGAGAACTATAAGTAACAGCATGTCCCGATTATCAAAGCCAGAGGGGGGTCTGCTGTGACTTGTAGTCCTCTTGCTGTCCGCGGCGTTTCGCTTTGCCCATCATGTGACACATATAATAAATGTAGAGTTCAGCGTTTACACGGGAGAGCTCTCGCCGGGTCTCCCGCGTCCACCTCTGTGTTATGTCTGACCTCCCTGCTGCTGACGCTCATTACTCACAATGGATGTGGCCCAATCTACAAAAAGCCTTCCCCGCCGCCAGAGATGGATTGTGTACAAATGGCCGGAGATTAATGGCTCGTGTGACATGGGCCTCCGAGCCAGGCCTGCGTATAGAGGGGATTGCGTGTCACAGTGGTGTAATGCGAGGAATACAATGTGCAAACAACTGACCATGCAAAGAACTCACAGGAGCAGACAACAACTTACCGACAGGGTCATCAATGTCCCCAAACCTCTTCATTGTCACATCTGAATCTGATGCAACTGGCACAACCGAGAGGCTAAAGGGAACAGAAGTACTTACATACAGAGACAGACTAGAGGAAGTAACAAGTATAGCTTGGAGCAGAGAAGAGCAACTAACATGGAGCATGGCCTGTGTTACACACCATACAGAGACACTAGAGGAAGTAACATGTATAGCTTGTGTCACACACCATACAGAGACACTAGAGGAAGTAACATGTATAGCTTGTGTCACACACCATACAGAAACACTAGAGGAAGTAACATGTATAGCCAGTGTCACACACCATACAGAGACACTAGAAGAAGTAACATGTATAGCCTGTGTCACACACACCATACAGAGACACTAGAGAAAGTAACATGTATAGCCTGTGTCACACACACCATACAGAGACACTAGAGAAAGTAACATGTATAGCCTGTGTCACACACACCATACAGAGACACTAGAGAAAGTAACATGTATAGCCTGTGTCACACACCATACATGTATTGTGTGTATTTTGGGTATTGGTGTATTGTGTGTATTTTGGGTATTGGTGTATTGTGTGTATTTTGGGTATTGGTGTATTGTGTGTATTTTGGGTATTGGTGTATTGTGTGTATTTTGGGTATTGGTGTATTGTGTGTATTTTGGGTATTGGTGTATTGTGTGTATTTTGGGTATTGGTGTATTGTGTGTATTTTGGGTATTGGTGTATTGTGTGTATTTTGGGTATTGGTGTATTGTGTGTATTTTGGGTATTGGTGTATTGTGTGTATTTTGGGTATTGGTGTATTGTGTGTATTTTGGGTATTGGTGTATTGTGTGTATTTTGGGTATTGGTGTATTGTGTGTATTTTGGGTATTGGTGTATTGTGTGTATTTTGGGTATTGGTGTATTGTGTGTATTTTGGGTATTGGTGTATTGTGTGTATTTTGGGTATTGGTGTATTGTGTGTATTTTGGGTATTGGTGTATTGTGTGTATTTTGGGTATTGGTGTATTGTGTGTATTTTGGGTATTGGTGTATTGTGTGTATTTTGGGTATTGGTGTATTGTGTGTATTTTGGGTATTGGTGTATTGTGTGTATTTTGGGTATTGGTGTATTGTGTGTATTTTGGGTATTGGTGTATTGTGTGTATTTTGGGTATTGGTGTATTGTGTGTATTTTGGGTATTGGTGTATTGTGTGTATTTTGGGTATTGGTGTATTGTGTGTATTTTGGGTATTGGTGTATTGTGTGTATTTTGGGTATTGGTGTATTGTGTGTATTTTGGGTATTGGTGTATTGTGTGTATTTTGGGTATTGGTGTATTGTGTGTATTTTGGGTATTGGTGTATTGTGTGTATTTTGGGTATTGGTGTATTGTGTGTATTTTGGGTATTGGTGTATTGTGTGTATTTTGGGTATTGGTGTATTGTGTGTATTTTGGGTATTGGTGTATTGTGTGTATTTTGGGTATTGGTGTATTGTGTGTATTTTGGGTATTGGTGTATTGTGTGTATTTTGGGTATTGGTGTATTGTGTGTATTTTGGGTATTGGTGTATTGTGTGTATTTTGGGTATTGGTGTATTGTGTGTATTTTGGGTATTGGTGTATTGTGTGTATTTTGGGTATTGGTGTATTGTGTGTATTTTGGGTATTGGTGTATTGTGTGTATTTTGGGTATTGGTGTATTGTGTGTATTTTGGGTATTGGTGTATTGTGTGTATTTTGGGTATTGGTGTATTGTGTGTATTTTGGGTATTGGTGTATTGTGTGTATTTTGGGTATTGGTGTATTGTGTGTATTTTGGGTATTGGTGTATTGTGTGTATTTTGGGTATTGGTGTATTGTGTGTATTTTGGGTATTGGTGTATTGTGTGTATTTTGGGTATTGGTGTATTGTGTGTATTTTGGGTATTGGTGTATTGTGTGTATTTTGGGTATTGGTGTATTGTGTGTATTTTGGGTATTGGTGTATTGTGTGTATTTTGGGTATTGGTGTATTGTGTGTATTTTGGGTATTGGTGTATTGTGTGTATTTTGGGTATTGGTGTATTGTGTGTATTTTGGGTATTGGTGTATTGTGTGTATTTTGGGTATTGGTGTATTGTGTGTATTTTGGGTATTGGTGTATTGTGTGTATTTTGGGTATTGGTGTATTGTGTGTATTTTGGGTATTGGTGTATTGTGTGTATTTTGGGTATTGGTGTATTGTGTGTATTTTGGGTATTGGTGTATTGTGTGTATTTTGGGTATTGGTGTATTGTGTGTATTTTGGGTATTGGTGTATTGTGTGTATTTTGGGTATTGGTGTATTGTGTGTATTTTGGGTATTGGTGTATTGTGTGTATTTTGGGTATTGGTGTATTGTGTGTATTTTGGGTATTGGTGTATTGTGTGTATTTTGGGTATTGGTGTATTGTGTGTATTTTGGGTATTGGTGTATTGTGTGTATTTTGGGTATTGGTGTATTGTGTGTATTTTGGGTATTGGTGTATTGTGTGTATTTTGGGTATTGGTGTATTGTGTGTATTTTGGGTATTGGTGTATTGTGTGTATTTTGGGTATTGGTGTATTGTGTGTATTTTGGGTATTGGTGTATTGTGTGTATTTTGGGTATTGGTGTATTGTGTGTATTTTGGGTATTGGTGTATTGTGTGTATTTTGGGTATTGGTGTATTGTGTGTATTTTGGGTATTGGTGTATTGTGTGTATTTTGGGTATTGGTGTATTGTGTGTATTTTGGGTATTGGTGTATTGTGTGTATTTTGGGTATTGGTGTATTGTGTGTATTTTGGGTATTGGTGTATTGTGTGTATTTTGGGTATTGGTGTATTGTGTGTATTTTGGGTATTGGTGTATTGTGTGTATTTTGGGTATTGGTGTATTGTGTGTATTTTGGGTATTGGTGTATTGTGTGTATTTTGGGTATTGGTGTATTGTGTGTATTTTGGGTATTGGTGTATTGTGTGTATTTTGGGTATTGGTGTATTGTGTGTATTTTGGGTATTGGTGTATTGTGTGTATTTTGGGTATTGGTGTATTGTGTGTATTTTGGGTATTGGTGTATTGTGTGTATTTTGGGTATTGGTGTATTGTGTGTATTTTGGGTATTGGTGTATTGTGTGTATTTTGGGTATTGGTGTATTGTGTGTATTTTGGGTATTGGTGTATTGTGTGTATTTTGGGTATTGGTGTATTGTGTGTATTTTGGGTATTGGTGTATTGTGTGTATTTTGGGTATTGGTGTATTGTGTGTATTTTGGGTATTGGTGTATTGTGTGTATTTTGGGTATTGGTGTATTGTGTGTATTTTGGGTATTGGTGTATTGTGTGTATTTTGGGTATTGGTGTATTGTGTGTATTTTGGGTATTGGTGTATTGTGTGTATTTTGGGTATTGGTGTATTGTGTGTATTTTGGGTATTGGTGTATTGTGTGTATTTTGGGTATTGGTGTATTGTGTGTATTTTGGGTATTGGTGTATTGTGTGTATTTTGGGTATTGGTGTATTGTGTGTATTTTGGGTATTGGTGTATTGTGTGTATTTTGGGTATTGGTGTATTGTGTGTATTTTGGGTATTGGTGTATTGTGTGTATTTTGGGTATTGGTGTATTGTGTGTATTTTGGGTATTGGTGTATTGTGTGTATTTTGGGTATTGGTGTATTGTGTGTATTTTGGGTATTGGTGTATTGTGTGTATTTTGGGTATTGGTGTATTGTGTGTATTTTGGGTATTGGTGTATTGTGTGTATTTTGGGTATTGGTGTATTGTGTGTATTTTGGGTATTGGTGTATTGTGTGTATTTTGGGTATTGGTGTATTGTGTGTATTTTGGGTATTGGTGTATTGTGTGTATTTTGGGTATTGGTGTATTGTGTGTATTTTGGGTATTGGTGTATTGTGTGTATTTTGGGTATTGGTGTATTGTGTGTATTTTGGGTATTGGTGTATTGTGTGTATTTTGGGTATTGGTGTATTGTGTGTATTTTGGGTATTGGTGTATTGTGTGTATTTTGGGTATTGGTGTATTGTGTGTATTTTGGGTATTGGTGTATTGTGTGTATTTTGGGTATTGGTGTATTGTGTGTATTTTGGGTATTGGTGTATTGTGTGTATTTTGGGTATTGGTGTATTGTGTGTATTTTGGGTATTGGTGTATTGTGTGTATTTTGGGTATTGGTGTATTGTGTGTATTTTGGGTATTGGTGTATTGTGTGTATTTTGGGTATTGGTGTATTGTGTGTATTTTGGGTATTGGTGTATTGTGTGTATTTTGGGTATTGGTGTATTGTGTGTATTTTGGGTATTGGTGTATTGTGTGTATTTTGGGTATTGGTGTATTGTGTGTATTTTGGGTATTGGTGTATTGTGTGTATTTTGGGTATTGGTGTATTGTGTGTATTTTGGGTATTGGTGTATTGTGTGTATTTTGGGTATTGGTGTATTGTGTGTATTTTGGGTATTGGTGTATTGTGTGTATTTTGGGTATTGGTGTATTGTGTGTATTTTGGGTATTGGTGTATTGTGTGTATTTTGGGTATTGGTGTATTGTGTGTATTTTGGGTATTGGTGTATTGTGTGTATTTTGGGTATTGGTGTATTGTGTGTATTTTGGGTATTGGTGTATTGTGTGTATTTTGGGTATTGGTGTATTGTGTGTATTTTGGGTATTGGTGTATTGTGTGTATTTTGGGTATTGGTGTATTGTGTGTATTTTGGGTATTGGTGTATTGTGTGTATTTTGGGTATTGGTGTATTGTGTGTATTTTGGGTATTGGTGTATTGTGTGTATTTTGGGTATTGGTGTATTGTGTGTATTTTGGGTATTGGTGTATTGTGTGTATTTTGGGTATTGGTGTATTGTGTGTATTTTGGGTATTGGTGTATTGTGTGTATTTTGGGTATTGGTGTATTGTGTGTATTTTGGGTATTGGTGTATTGTGTGTATTTTGGGTATTGGTGTATTGTGTGTATTTTGGGTATTGGTGTATTGTGTGTATTTTGGGTATTGGTGTATTGTGTGTATTTTGGGTATTGGTGTATTGTGTGTATTTTGGGTATTGGTGTATTGTGTGTATTTTGGGTATTGGTGTATTGTGTGTATTTTGGGTATTGGTGTATTGTGTGTATTTTGGGTATTGGTGTATTGTGTGTATTTTGGGTATTGGTGTATTGTGTGTATTTTGGGTATTGGTGTATTGTGTGTATTTTGGGTATTGGTGTATTGTGTGTATTTTGGGTATTGGTGTATTGTGTGTATTTTGGGTATTGGTGTATTGTGTGTATTTTGGGTATTGGTGTATTGTGTGTATTTTGGGTATTGGTGTATTGTGTGTATTTTGGGTATTGGTGTATTGTGTGTATTTTGGGTATTGGTGTATTGTGTGTATTTTGGGTATTGGTGTATTGTGTGTATTTTGGGTATTGGTGTATTGTGTGTATTTTGGGTATTGGTGTATTGTGTGTATTTTGGGTATTGGTGTATTGTGTGTATTTTGGGTATTGGTGTATTGTGTGTATTTTGGGTATTGGTGTATTGTGTGTATTTTGGGTATTGGTGTATTGTGTGTATTTTGGGTATTGGTGTATTGTGTGTATTTTGGGTATTGGTGTATTGTGTGTATTTTGGGTATTGGTGTATTGTGTGTATTTTGGGTATTGGTGTATTGTGTGTATTTTGGGTATTGGTGTATTGTGTGTATTTTGGGTATTGGTGTATTGTGTGTATTTTGGGTATTGGTGTATTGTGTGTATTTTGGGTATTGGTGTATTGTGTGTATTTTGGGTATTGGTGTATTGTGTGTATTTTGGGTATTGGTGTATTGTGTGTATTTTGGGTATTGGTGTATTGTGTGTATTTTGGGTATTGGTGTATTGTGTGTATTTTGGGTATTGGTGTATTGTGTGTATTTTGGGTATTGGTGTATTGTGTGTATTTTGGGTATTGGTGTATTGTGTGTATTTTGGGTATTGGTGTATTGTGTGTATTTTGGGTATTGGTGTATTGTGTGTATTTTGGGTATTGGTGTATTGTGTGTATTTTGGGTATTGGTGTATTGTGTGTATTTTGGGTATTGGTGTATTGTGTGTATTTTGGGTATTGGTGTATTGTGTGTATTTTGGGTATTGGTGTATTGTGTGTATTTTGGGTATTGGTGTATTGTGTGTATTTTGGGTATTGGTGTATTGTGTGTATTTTGGGTATTGGTGTATTGTGTGTATTTTGGGTATTGGTGTATTGTGTGTATTTTGGGTATTGGTGTATTGTGTGTATTTTGGGTATTGGTGTATTGTGTGTATTTTGGGTATTGGTGTATTGTGTGTATTTTGGGTATTGGTGTATTGTGTGTATTTTGGGTATTGGTGTATTGTGTGTATTTTGGGTATTGGTGTATTGTGTGTATTTTGGGTATTGGTGTATTGTGTGTATTTTGGGTATTGGTGTATTGTGTGTATTTTGGGTATTGGTGTATTGTGTGTATTTTGGGTATTGGTGTATTGTGTGTATTTTGGGTATTGGTGTATTGTGTGTATTTTGGGTATTGGTGTATTGTGTGTATTTTGGGTATTGGTGTATTGTGTGTATTTTGGGTATTGGTGTATTGTGTGTATTTTGGGTATTGGTGTATTGTGTGTATTTTGGGTATTGGTGTATTGTGTGTATTTTGGGTATTGGTGTATTGTGTGTATTTTGGGTATTGGTGTATTGTGTGTATTTTGGGTATTGGTGTATTGTGTGTATTTTGGGTATTGGTGTATTGTGTGTATTTTGGGTATTGGTGTATTGTGTGTATTTTGGGTATTGGTGTATTGTGTGTATTTTGGGTATTGGTGTATTGTGTGTATTTTGGGTATTGGTGTATTGTGTGTATTTTGGGTATTGGTGTATTGTGTGTATTTTGGGTATTGGTGTATTGTGTGTATTTTGGGTATTGGTGTATTGTGTGTATTTTGGGTATTGGTGTATTGTGTGTATTTTGGGTATTGGTGTATTGTGTGTATTTTGGGTATTGGTGTATTGTGTGTATTTTGGGTATTGGTGTATTGTGTGTATTTTGGGTATTGGTGTATTGTGTGTATTTTGGGTATTGGTGTATTGTGTGTATTTTGGGTATTGGTGTATTGTGTGTATTTTGGGTATTGGTGTATTGTGTGTATTTTGGGTATTGGTGTATTGTGTGTATTTTGGGTATTGGTGTATTGTGTGTATTTTGGGTATTGGTGTATTGTGTGTATTTTGGGTATTGGTGTATTGTGTGTATTTTGGGTATTGGTGTATTGTGTGTATTTTGGGTATTGGTGTATTGTGTGTATTTTGGGTATTGGTGTATTGTGTGTATTTTGGGTATTGGTGTATTGTGTGTATTTTGGGTATTGGTGTATTGTGTGTATTTTGGGTATTGGTGTATTGTGTGTATTTTGGGTATTGGTGTATTGTGTGTATTTTGGGTATTGGTGTATTGTGTGTATTTTGGGTATTGGTGTATTGTGTGTATTTTGGGTATTGGTGTATTGTGTGTATTTTGGGTATTGGTGTATTGTGTGTATTTTGGGTATTGGTGTATTGTGTGTATTTTGGGTATTGGTGTATTGTGTGTATTTTGGGTATTGGTGTATTGTGTGTATTTTGGGTATTGGTGTATTGTGTGTATTTTGGGTATTGGTGTATTGTGTGTATTTTGGGTATTGGTGTATTGTGTGTATTTTGGGTATTGGTGTATTGTGTGTATTTTGGGTATTGGTGTATTGTGTGTATTTTGGGTATTGGTGTATTGTGTGTATTTTGGGTATTGGTGTATTGTGTGTATTTTGGGTATTGGTGTATTGTGTGTATTTTGGGTATTGGTGTATTGTGTGTATTTTGGGTATTGGTGTATTGTGTGTATTTTGGGTATTGGTGTATTGTGTGTATTTTGGGTATTGGTGTATTGTGTGTATTTTGGGTATTGGTGTATTGTGTGTATTTTGGGTATTGGTGTATTGTGTGTATTTTGGGTATTGGTGTATTGTGTGTATTTTGGGTATTGGTGTATTGTGTGTATTTTGGGTATTGGTGTATTGTGTGTATTTTGGGTATTGGTGTATTGTGTGTATTTTGGGTATTGGTGTATTGTGTGTATTTTGGGTATTGGTGTATTGTGTGTATTTTGGGTATTGGTGTATTGTGTGTATTTTGGGTATTGGTGTATTGTGTGTATTTTGGGTATTGGTGTATTGTGTGTATTTTGGGTATTGGTGTATTGTGTGTATTTTGGGTATTGGTGTATTGTGTGTATTTTGGGTATTGGTGTATTGTGTGTATTTTGGGTATTGGTGTATTGTGTGTATTTTGGGTATTGGTGTATTGTGTGTATTTTGGGTATTGGTGTATTGTGTGTATTTTGGGTATTGGTGTATTGTGTGTATTTTGGGTATTGGTGTATTGTGTGTATTTTGGGTATTGGTGTATTGTGTGTATTTTGGGTATTGGTGTATTGTGTGTATTTTGGGTATTGGTGTATTGTGTGTATTTTGGGTATTGGTGTATTGTGTGTATTTTGGGTATTGGTGTATTGTGTGTATTTTGGGTATTGGTGTATTGTGTGTATTTTGGGTATTGGTGTATTGTGTGTATTTTGGGTATTGGTGTATTGTGTGTATTTTGGGTATTGGTGTATTGTGTGTATTTTGGGTATTGGTGTATTGTGTGTATTTTGGGTATTGGTGTATTGTGTGTATTTTGGGTATTGGTGTATTGTGTGTATTTTGGGTATTGGTGTATTGTGTGTATTTTGGGTATTGGTGTATTGTGTGTATTTTGGGTATTGGTGTATTGTGTGTATTTTGGGTATTGGTGTATTGTGTGTATTTTGGGTATTGGTGTATTGTGTGTATTTTGGGTATTGGTGTATTGTGTGTATTTTGGGTATTGGTGTATTGTGTGTATTTTGGGTATTGGTGTATTGTGTGTATTTTGGGTATTGGTGTATTGTGTGTATTTTGGGTATTGGTGTATTGTGTGTATTTTGGGTATTGGTGTATTGTGTGTATTTTGGGTATTGGTGTATTGTGTGTATTTTGGGTATTGGTGTATTGTGTGTATTTTGGGTATTGGTGTATTGTGTGTATTTTGGGTATTGGTGTATTGTGTGTATTGGGGTATTGGTGTATCGGTGTATTGTGTGTATTGGTGTATTGTGTGTATCGGTGTATTGTGTGTATCCTGGGTATTGGTGTATTGTGTGTATTTTGGGTATTGGTGTATTGTGTGTATTGGTGTATTGTGTGTATTGGGGTATTGTGTGTATTGGGGTATTGTGTGTATTGGTGTATTGTGTGTATCGGTGTATTGTGTGTATCCTGGGTATTGGTGTATTGTGTGTATTTTGGGTATTGGTGTATTGTGTGTATTGGGGTATTGGTGTATTGGTGTATTGTGTGTATTGGTGTATTGTGTGTATCCTGGGTATTGGTGTTTTGTGTGCAGGGAATTACAGCTCTATGACAGGACAGCACGCTGCATAGGCACAGCGCAGCCAATCACAATGCAGCTACATAACAAGATATGTTGCGTATTCCCATGTGATGCACACCAGGCGCAGCGTTGTATGGTGGACGGTAACGCCAATAAGCCAAAACTAGACTTTAGGGCAAAAAAGGTTTTGTTTGTTTTAATTAGTAACTATGGACCTGGGGCAGATCCAGAACAGCGCTTCCGTGCGAATTTATGCTTGGCGGATACGTAAAACCGCGATTTGGTATGTACTGCGCATGCGCACGACTGATGATACGCTACGTAATGTAACCTTACTGGGCCATGCACGCAAGACAGAATATACGCAAATTGGCCGTGGGGAGACATTTAAATAATAGGGTAGGGGCAGGGAAAGGCGCCTCTTCTGTACGATGAGGATAAGTTAATCCGGGTTATGGACACGGTATGCGGGAATTGCACTTAGATTGGATCCGGTCCTATGTTCCCCCACCATTGCTCTGCGCTTTCAGTATGAAATGCTAAAGTCATGGTCCAAAATAGCGCGTGGACTCAGACAGAACCTGTGACCGGTGTAACGTACATTCTGGATCATGCCCCTTACTCTACATGCACCGTGTCCCCCATCTCTGCCGTCGCACAAACCCAAGCTTTCACACACTGACTTGCGTTTGGGGTCACACATAACGGGGTGTGCGTCAATGTCATATTTCAGAGCCCTGACCTGGGAGGGCCGGTGGCCCCTCTCCACACTGCGCAGTAAATTAGGGACCGTTATAAAATGTTTGCGAATGACCCCCATTGTCTCTCGGAGAGATTTATGGCTGCAGGGGGGTAATGTTACAGCCTGGTAAGGAGAATTACTCCTGCTCATAAAACAGCTCTCCCAGCAATTTTTGGAATCTACTTGTGCATTCTGAGAGGGGCTCCAGGAAAAGGAAGCCAGAAACAGCCTTTGTTCATGGGAAACTCAACCCAAAATAGTTGGTGCCTGGTGACCCCTCCAGTGTCCCCTGATAAACTCTCCCGCGTTTAATCATGGATGACCCCCCCCTCCATACACATTCTCTGTAGCGGGAGGAATCGGAGTTGCACATTTAGCCCGGGGAGAGATGGATCGCCTCCTAGTCACCGGCTGAAACCTGCAGAGCATCGCACATTGTGTAACAGAGAGCTCGGCGTTTCCTCTCCGTGAATCGGGTTCACACGGAGCAAAAATCTGGTCTTCCGCCCAGGCAGGAAACAGGAAGTGAGTGCAGCAGCAAGATTGTGGCCCGGGCCCTCGGAACAATACAAATCTCTTCTCTGCAGGAAAACGGACGTGCGTCAAACGGAAACTCACATTTTTGGAAGGGATGAAAGAATGACCTTAAAGAAAAATTCCTTAAAGAACAAAAAATCCTGATGGATCTTGCGAGCTGCTGCAGCCACAGAACAGTTTTGAGGATGGCGGGAACCAGTCACATGGGAGGGGGGGACGCAGGGGGTGGAATAGAGAGAGGGGGGCAGCTGACGAGCGCTGTCACCGGCCCGTCTAATGTATGTTCTCTGTACAATGGAGACGACAGAGATACGGCGTATACCTTACAGTGATTTCATCTGCCGGGACCTGACGCCATCACTTTCTGTCAGTAACTGCTGAGGGGGCAAAAACATTACAAAGACCTAGAATTCATTGCAAATAAAGGGCCGTATACACAGACACGTTTTTGCGTGGGATTGCGTGCGTATTTTAAAGAGCGGATTAATTGCGCAGGCGTAGTATCTTCTTCCACGCACATTACGCACGTAAGTACTTTCGGGACAGACTTGTGAATCACACGTACGGAAGGCGTGGTTTTTACTCGTACGGTAGAAGTTACGTGAAATTGGGCGGGGAGAAGCATTTAAATGAGCATTAGAGGGCGCTGTTAGATAAATACGCAGGTACGCAAGTAACATATACGCGTCAGTACACACATAGACGTATGGGTGTCACTGAAAACCCGTCCGGGCGAGGGGGGGGTCATGGGCGTTGCCTGGCTACGTGCGTGTGTAAAACCGCGGATCTGTGAATCCGGTCAGTAGGATCCCAATGATTACCGCTATGACACACACACAGGGATGACACATTAGTACACACCAAGACGAGCGGACCCCAGAGCTTACAATCAAAGTGGCTTTTAACGGATGGCGCTAGACAGCTTAAGCTGCGATTAAAGACAATCCACTCCGGACAGGCTCCTGAAGAGACCCGGCTCCCCCTCATCCGTCTCTATCCCCTCTCATCCATAGCGGATTTTATTCATTGTACGCTGAACGCCATCTGATCTACAGCAGCATTTACCTGGAACCAGACAGAGATCTAAACAGGGAGCGAGAAGACTCTCAGCTCTGGAGAAATCACTGGACTAGAAACGTGTTCTCTCTCCTATAGCAAAAAGCCTCAATAACGGCGGTTTCTTCCCCGTAGCGAGGTCTGCGAATTATCCGCACAATTTCCATTTAACTGCTATCGCTAACTTTGGCCCGTATTCAGAATACCGGACGTATAACATATCTTTCAGACCGCATTTATGCCATCTACGTAAGAAAAAGATAGGTTACGTTAAAAAATGACCACGCATGCGCAGTAGTAAAAATCGCTAAACACCGGACGTATAGGTTACACGTCCGCTACTCTGAATAAGGGCCTTTGCTTTTAAAAATAAATTGTTTAATAAAAACATTTGAATTTATTTTCTATATATTATGGGCTGGATTCACAGATCCGGATTTACTATGTGCGCATTTTTACGCACGCACGCACGTAGCCAGGCAACACCCATGACACTCCCCTCGGCCAGACGGCGTATGTTACTTCAGACGTGCGTGCGTGTGTATTTATCCAATCGTGCTCTGCCCACTTACATGTAACCTCTACCGTCCAGATAAAAGCCGCGCCCTTCCGTGCGTATGTCCCTAAGCGCGATTCACAAGTCCGTGTCTAAAGTACTTACTAGCATAAACACTACATAATGTGCGTGGAAAAAGTTACCACATATACGCAGTTAAAACATACATCCGCACAGAAAAAACGGATCTGTGAACGCGGTCGGTCCTATATATTAATTGGTAACTTTTTTTAAATAACGTTTTTACAGAAATATTTGGATATAATGTCATTTGATGAAGCAGGAATTGAACCCTTCCTTCTCTGGGGCGATATATTAGTAATAGGAGGAGAACGCTATATAATAATGTATAGTGTAAGAAGAGGCGATCGCTTAGTTACTATAATATAATAACTCCTTTCATTAGCTATTCTCTTTTCTCCCCTTTAAGGCAATGCCAGAGCTGCCCAGGAACCAACACATCGTTCACAGAGCACCAACAGAGCTAGCAATCTAAACTCTGTAACACGCCCTCAAAAGGCCATTTAAATGCCCCCCCCCCATCTACTTTCACGTAACTTCGGACGTACAGAAGACAACCACACCCCTCCGTATGTATGTGACTAAGTGCGATTCAGAAATCCGTTCCTAAATACGTAACTTGCGTGGAAAAAGTTACTACACGCACGCAGTTATTCCGACCCTAAAAAACAGGCAAAATCGTATCTGTGAATACAGTCTAACATCATTACGTTTCTGGCGTATAGGAGGGAGACGGAACTAACACAAAACATGAACATAAAGACCGGACCCTAGCATAGTGACCGGCCGCAATACTGACCGCTGTGCTACATATATGATGAAGGTAAGACGGACATGTGAGCTTGTGTGATAGAGATTAGGGAGGATCAGTGTATAGATTACAGATCATGTGTTTGCAGCAGCGGTAATTTGAAGGAAAATGTGTAGTTGTTACCCCGTTACCCCTCCATCCAACACCTCTTTACTGTACACGAAATGTAATAATAGAAAGGAAATATACGGACGTGTCCATGTCACACACCTTTCTACGTGATTTTAAGACTGTTGTACACACATGAAATGAGGCCCCTGGTCTGAAGAGCTTACACTCAGAATGTGACAGAGATAGATAAGAGGGGCAGAACTCTGAATAACATCCTCCAGTAACATGATCTATGGGTGTATCCTGTGTAGTACTGTCTGTAGGACTTCTGGTAAGCTCTGACATCCCCCCAGCATTGCAGGTTATCAGGATTTCCTGGCTGAGCCACACTCTCTGCTTCCTGTAATAGGCCACAACCTGCAGAGCGCAGATAAGGAGCTAAATATGTGACAAACAAACAGGAGACTCGCAATCTCTGCACAGCTCAGGTGCAAGGTGAATCCCACCAATCACAACACAGCTCAGCGAGAACGTGAATCCCACCAATCACAGCACAGCTCAGTGAGAAGGTGAATCCCATCAATCACAGAACAGATCAGCCAGAACGTGAATCCCACTAATCACAGAACAGCTCAGCTCAGCGAGAACATGAATCCAACTAATCACGACACAACTCAGCGAGAACGTGAATCCCACCAATCACAGCACAACTCAGCGTGAATGTGAATCCCACCAATGACAGCGCAGCTCAGCGAGAACATGAATCACAGCGCAGCTCAGCGAGAACATGAATCCCACCAATAACAACACAGCTCAGCGAGAACGTGAATCCAACCAATCACAGCACAACTCAGCGTGAATGTGAATCCCACCAATCACAGCGCAGCTCAGCGAGAACATGAATCCTACCAATCACAGGATAGCTCAGCGAGAACGTGAATCCCACCAATCACAGCACAGTTTAGCCAGAACGTGAATCCAACCAATCACAGCACAGCTCAGTGAGAAGGTGAATCCCATCAATCACAGAACAGATCAGCCAGAACGCGAATCCCACTAATCACAAAACAGCTCAGCAAGAACGTGAATCCCACCAATCACAGCACAGCTCAGCCAGACCGTGAATCCGACCAATCACAGCACAGCTCAGCCAGAACGTGAATCCCACCAATCACAGCACAGCTCAGTGAGAAGGTGAATCCCACCAATCACAGTACAGCTCAGCCAGAATGTGAATCCCACCAATCACAGTACAGCTCAGCCAGAATGTGAATCCCACCAATCACAGAACAGCTTAGCGAGAACGCGAATCGCACCAATCACAGCTCAACGAGAATGTGAATCCCACCAATCACAGCACAGCTCAGCGAGAACATGAATCCTACCAATCACAGGATAGCTTAGCGAGAACGTGAATCCCACCAATCACAGCACAGTTTAGCCAGAACGTGAATCCAACCAATCACAGCACAGCTCAGTGAGAAGGTGAATCCCATCAATCACAGAACAGATCAGCCAGAACGTGAATCCCACTAATCACAAAACAGCTCAGCGAGAACATGAATCCAACTAATCACAGCACAACTCAGCAAGAACGTGAATCCCACCAATCACAGCACAGCTCAGCCAGAACGTGAATCCGACCAATCACATCACAGCTCAGCCAGAACGTGAATCCCACCAATCACAGCACAGCTCAGTGAGAAGGTGAATCCCACCAATCACAGCACAGCTCAGTGAGAAGGTGAATCCCACCAATCACAGTACAGCTCAGCCAGAATGTGAATCCCACCAATCACAGAACAGCTCAGCGAGAACGCGAATCGCACCAATCACAGTACAGCTCAGCGAGAACATGAATCCCACCAATCACAGCACAGCTCAGCGAGAAAAATCTCACTAGAGAATGACGGGATAGGACGGGGCTCAGAAATATGTCATTAGAGAATGACGGGATAGGACGGGGCTCAGAAATATGTCATTAGGGAATGATGGGATAGGACGTTCCTGCACAATGACCGCATTCCTCAGGACTGCTCTTAGAATAGACGCTCCGGGGTTACAGCCGCCGCTCCAGCTTCTTTGTTCTAGATGAAACAGGAAAAAGTGCTTGTCCCAGATAAGAGCCCGTAACATGAAACACGAGGCTGGCCGCCATCTTGGACTGGGCAGCGAGAGGTTATGAGGAAGGCGGAGAGATACGGCGATTGCCAGCAATTTCATAGAAACCACAAACTAATGTAAAACATGCGAGTAACGTAACCAGAATATATGTAACCGACCGTGTGTGATGACATGAGCCACCTCTCCTCCCCAGTATCATCACCAGCCAGCACAGGACAGGGGGGGAGGGGTGGCCGCTGCTCCGAGGAGCGCAATCTCAGCAATAACATGGTAATCGCAGCAATCTTCAATCAGACGACGGCGTCTCTGTGACTGCGGTGTGTCCAACCACTGCTACAGCGCCAGGTACTATTTACAGAAGCCTGACCCTAACCCTAACCAGCGGACTAACCCTAACCACAGACTAACCCTAACCCTAACCACAGACTAACCCTAACCCTAACCACAGACTAACCCTAACCAGCGGACTAACCCTAACCCTAACCACAGACTAACCCTAACCAGCGGACTAACCCTAACCGCAGACTAACCCTAACCAGCAGACTAACCCTAACCAGCAGACTAACCCTAACCAGCAGACTAACCCTAACCAGCAGACTAACCCTAACCAGCAGACTAACCCTAACCAGCAGACTAACCCTAACCAGCAGACTAACCCTAACCAGCAGACTAACCCTAACCAGCAGACTAACCCTAACCAGCAGACTAACCCTAACCAGCAGACTAACCCTAACCAGCAGACTAACCCTAACCAGCAGACTAACCCTAACCAGCAGACTAACCCTAACCAGCAGACTAACCCTAACCAGCAGACTAACCCTAACCAGCAGACTAACCCTAACCAGCAGACTAACCCTAACCAGCAGACTAACCCTAACCAGCAGACTAACCCTAACCAGCAGACTAACCCTAACCAGCAGACTAACCCTAACCAGCAGACTAACCCTAACCAGCAGACTAACCCTAACCAGCAGACTAACCCTAACCAGCAGACTAACCCTAACCAGCAGACTAACCCTAACCAGCAGACTAACCCTAACCAGCAGACTAACCCTAACCAGCAGACTAACCCTAACCAGCAGACTAACCCTAACCAGCAGACTAACCCTAACCAGCAGACTAACCCTAACCAGCAGACTAACCCTAACCAGCAGACTAACCCTAACCAGCAGACTAACCCTAACCAGCAGACTAACCCTAACCAGCAGACTAACCCTAACCAGCAGACTAACCCTAACCAGCAGACTAACCCTAACCAGCAGACTAACCCTAACCAGCAGACTAACCCTAACCAGCAGACTAACCCTAACCAGCAGACTAACCCTAACCAGCAGACTAACCCTAACCAGCAGACTAACCCTAACCAGCAGACTAACCCTAACCAGCAGACTAACCCTAACCAGCAGACTAACCCTAACCAGCAGACTAACCCTAACCAGCAGACTAACCCTAACCAGCAGACTAACCCTAACCAGCAGACTAACCCTAACCAGCAGACTAACCCTAACCAGCAGACTAACCCTAACCAGCAGACTAACCCTAACCAGCAGACTAACCCTAACCAGCAGACTAACCCTAACCAGCAGACTAACCCTAACCAGCAGACTAACCCTAACCAGCAGACTAACCCTAACCAGAAGACTAACCCTAACCAGTGGACAAACCCTAACCAGCGGACTAACCCTAACCAGCGGACTAACCCTAACCCCAAACTAATCCTAACCAGCAGACTAACCCTAACCAGAAGACTAACCCTAACCAGTGGACAAACCCTAACCAGCGGACTAACCCTAACCAGCGGACTAACCATAACCAGCGGACTAACCATAACCAGCGGACTAACCATAACCAGCGGACTAACCATAACCAGCGGACTAATCCTAACCAGCGGACAAACCCTAACCAGCGGACAAACCCTAACCAGCGGACAAACCCTAACCAGTGGACAAACCTAACCAGCGGACTAATCCTAACCAGCAGACTAACCCTAACCAGCAGACTAACCCTAACCAGCAGACTAACCCTAACCAGAAGACTAACCCTAACCAGAAGACTAACCCTAACCAGCGGACAAACTCTAACCAGCGGACAATCCCTAACCATAACCAGAAGACTAACCCTAACTAGCAGACTAACCCTAGCCATAACCAGAAGACTAACCCTAACCAGCGGACAAACCTAACCAGCGGACTAACCCTAACCAGTGGACTAACCCTAAGCAGCAGACTAATCCTAACCAGCGGACTAACCCTAGCCAGCAGACTAACCCTAAGTAAAACAAGAAGACTAACCCTAACCCTGACCAGCGGACTAATCCTAACCCTAACCAGCGGACTAACTCTAACCAGCGGACTAACCCTAACCCTAACCAGCGGACAAACCCTAACCAGCGGACTAATCCTAACCAGCAGACTAACCCTAACCAGAAGACTAACCCTAACCAGCGGACTAATCCTAACCCTAACTAGCAGACTAACCATAACCAGAAGACTAACCCTAACCAGTGGACTAACCCTAACCAGCAGACTAATCCTAACTTACAGACTAACCCTAACCAGAAGACTAACCCTAACCAGCAGACGAACACTAACCCTAACCAGAAGACTAACCCTAACCAGCGGACTAATCCTAGCCAGCGGACTAACCCTAACCAGCAGACTAACCCTAACCCAACCCTAACCAGAAGACTAACCCTAACCAGTGTACAAACCCTAACCCTAACCAGCAGACCAATCCTAACCAGCGGACTAACACTAACCCTAAATTCAGGGAGAGAAACATTTGGCATCAGGACGGGTAACCTTTCTGCATTACACTGTAATAACCTCTCCCTGCTTCCCATTCCTGTCTGTACTGAAGCAGCCGCTATTCAGCGAAAAAACTATCACCGAACCAACAACGACTTCACATGTAGCTCTTACTGGGAGCAAGGGGCAGCACGGGACCCCACAGCCTAACCCTCCATACCCCACAGCCTAACCCTAACCCTCCATGCCCCACACCCTAACCCTCACCC